>PPNZ03000029.1:0-116868 GCA_003708355.3 Williopsis maclurae
GACTGTATATGCATTTGCCGTGTAGTGTTTGCTTTAATTGCCCCTCAGGCAGTACAAGTCAGAGGCATGCACAGCATTAACGCACGCACGCACGCAAGCACGCACGCAAGCACGCCCGCAGTTTGCGGAAATTCAAGCGTCATTCGCTCAACATGAAACAGCAACCCAATCTCAAATGCATGGGATCATGTTTGAATGGGCAGGGGATCTGTTCTAAGCTTCTAGAAGGGGACACACCATGTGCCAATGTTTGAATGGGGCCGTTTACGGGCTTGATGGCTGAAATTTGACTGCTGTATCATTGCCAGGGCAACATCTCTCACTTTCGCGGGGCTGTCCTACTTATTCTCCTCTCCCACGGTGCCCAGTGTCTCCCGTTTTCACAGGGCTCTGTTGTTGTCTGCACAGCCCGCAGCACGGGCACATTACCCTTTACGGAACAATGAATTTCCCAATGCGGTCTTTTGGCGTTTTTCCTCTGGCGTTTCCCGATCGGCGTTGTGCTGCATTGGGCAGACCCCACCCGCTGGGGCAAAAGGTAAACAGCTCACTGACGGGTGTGATTTTTTCTTTGCTTCTCTCCTCCTTAGCTTGCACCCCTAGCATCACCAAACTATCACTTCCCCTGCTATCAGATGAAGCTCCCATTGCTAGCCTACATCGCACAACTCGTGTTCCTTGCTGGAACTACCCTGCTTCTGGTGTTCATCGTCCTTTCTGGCTCGATCGACAGCTTCCCAATCAATAGGTTCTACTGGATTGAGGCCGATACCTCGAACATTGCTGGCGCTCCTGCCATCTCTCGTTGGACCTTCTGGGGCCTGGCCCAGAGTGAAAGCGGCCGCAGTGTCGTAAGCGACCTCTCCCCAGCCTACCCATTCTCTCCGCTTGACAACTTTGGAACCACTACAAATGTTCCTCAAAGTTTCATCGACAACAGAGCGACGTACTTCTACCTCTCGAGATTCGCATTTGCCTTCTACTGGATTACGTTGGCATTTGTCGGTGTTTCCTTGATCCTCTCCTGTTTCGTTGTCTGCTCCTACTCCATCATCAAGATTAACGGATGGCTGATCAGTGCAGGTTTGCTCTTTGGTACCGGTGCCGCTGCCTTTGAGACGGCCATCGGCGTCTTGGGTAGAAGTGCATTCCACAGTGTCAACAGATATGCCCACCTTGGTGTTGCCCTGCTTTCCATCGCGTGGGCCACAGTTGCTTGTCTGATCATTCTGTTCTTCCTGTCATGGGGCAGCTTGTGTCTCGCTAGCTACAGGGCTCACAAGGCCAGAACTGCCCAGAGTGAGACCGCAGCAAACCAGCCAGTTGAATACGATGCTCCACGTCAATCTCAATCTGGAGGACTGGAGGATGGTTACGCACAGACTCAAGCTCAACCGGCCCGTGACAGTGGAATCAAGTTCTTCAAGATTAGACGCCACGACGAACAGCAGTCCGTCTAAGCGGATGATCACATCGTACCTCAATGTTGGTGACTTTGTTCACCACACTTAATACCTAATGGCTTCCTGTCTTGCATGTTAGAAGAATCCAGATCCATCTCTTTTATTATATCACGACTCTCTTTTTTCTTAATGAGGGGTCGCTGCTCACTTTTTTGTGCTACTCTACCTGTTGGATGTTGTATAACCTCTTTTTCTTCATGTATTAATACCATCTGCTTATGTGTGTAGATCCTTTGCCTCTTAGCCTCGTCACCATATGCAACTGGCTCCAGCAAACGAGGGTGAGACATTGGACACCGTGTAACAGATGATCCTGTCACGTAAGCGCAACTGTGAGCACCGCCTTCAGAATCCATGGTATGTATTCTTTTGCGAGACAGCCGCACACCGCCTTAAAGAAGCCAGGCGCGCATATTGGACATCAAGCTGTGCATGGTTTTGTGTCAACGGCCGAAATGACCAAGGTTTCGGGTGTACATAAAAAGCATTGTGAATCTTCCGCACACACACACACATATATAGCACTGTTAACCAAGATCCTAGGCACGGAACAGTTCGACTCCACGATTCGCTATCACATCAAAACAATGGCAGCTCACAAGACACCAACAACACAAGATCAAGAAATTGCCGACATTATCAGTGATCTCAGGAAGTCGAAGAGGCAAGCACAAACTGACCCCTCCAAGTGTGGGTTGATGGAGGTTAGTGACGTTCTGTTCAAAAGAGCCCACTACAAATCAAGTGATGATTTAAAGATCCCCGGCATTGACAGCAATCTAGCTACGGCTTCGCACTCAGCAGTACAACCCATCACCGGCGAGGACTTTAGCATCAGGGAGTCGTTGGTAGGGGTGTGCACCACTAAGAACTCTCCTCAACAGATCTCCAAGTTGGGTGATGATGAACCTGGATTCAAGTCATATCACCATGTCACCTGGTACGTTTCGAACGCCAGACAAACTGCGCGGTACTTCGCTATGAGCTTTGGATTCGAGTGCATCGCATATAAGGGTCTAGAGACTGGAAGCAGACATTTCTCCTCGCATGTGGTGAAGAATGGGAATGTCATTTTCGAATTCGTTTCCCCAATTGTCGCTGTGGCTGAAGGCAGTAAACGAGAAAACAAGTTGATTCAAGATCTGCACTCATTCATCCGGCGCCATGGCGATGGCGTCAAGGACATTTCCTTTGAAGTTCTGCACTTGGACGTACTGTTTAGTATGGCATTGACAGGTGGAGCAACTTCGATCTCTGCCCCTCACGTGGAGGCAGATGAGTATGGGTCCGCTTACATAGGGACTGTGCAAGTTTTCGACGATCTCTGGCACACTTTGATTGAACCACTTGGGTACAGTGGACCGTTTTTGCCAGGGTTTGCAAGAGTAAAAGGCAATCCACATTACGAATTGATGTATGCCTCATCCCTCCATGACCTTCCGCCAGTCGAGTTCGAGCGAATTGACCATTGCGTCCAGATCAGAGGTTGGGACAAACTTGAGCCCTCATGTGACATTTATGAGAAGATCTTTGGTTTCCACAAGAACTGGTCAGTTGATGAAAAGGACATCTCCACCAAGTACAGCGCCTTGCGCTCCGTTGTCATGGCATCCTCCAATGAGATCATCAAGATGCCAATGAACGAGCCTGCAAAAGGACCTTGCAAATCCCAAATTGAAGAATTTTTGGATTTTTACAATGGTCCAGGTGTCCAGCACATCGCATTAACCACTGATAACATCATTGAGACTGTCAAGAACATGCGTTCAAGAGGTGCTGACTTCGTCACCACCCCACCACTCTACTATGAGAACTTGTTACCTCGCCTTTTGAGAACTGGTGTAAAGATACAGGAGGACTTGGAGAAGTTGAGACTGTTGAACATCTTGATTGATTTCGATGACCATGGGTACCTCTTGCAGATATTCACAAAGCCGTTGACTGACAGGCCAACCTTCTTTTTAGAGATCATCCAAAGGCATAACCACGAGGGATTTGGAAAGGGAAATTTCAAAGCGCTTTTCGAGACAATTGAGCAGGAGCAAAGACTCCGTGGCACATTGTCCTGAGCATCTCGTCAGTCATCTAAAGTCGTCAGTAGTGGAGGCAAGTAGTACTAGTTTCTGGAGCACTCAGGCTCGTCAAAGTAAATAAGCAGCCGCATTTCCGGGGAGCTCCGGCCGGAAGTTGCGACATTTCGTGTGGCCAAAGAAAAGGGAGCAGCGAACTCTTAGGGAGTCTAGTAATAACACAACAGCAACGCAAACTCTCGCGGGAGGATACATTGGACGCAGCAGCTTTCATTCGTATACTACAGCTGGAATCACTAACCCATACGCTTCATCTGCTGTTTTTCGGACTGGATCGCTCCGCCTCCCCCTCTGTGTGCGCTTTTATTTTAATCAGAAGAGTCACCCAAGTACAGCACCAACCCGGATCTTACATCTACACGAGCAGTCACACAGTTACCTGTCCACTATCGATCTGATACCATCATGTCAGGCTCAGGGTGAGTAAAATACGTTTGGGGTCTTCCTCGGGCTCACAAAATGTTCCCGACCGTGGCACTTTCGGAATGAGTAAGGCATATTTTACTAACAACCAAAGCAGCAACAGTAACATATCGGTGAAAGTTGTGGCGGCGGAATCTCTCTACAAAAGAGACGTGTTCCGTAGTCCAGACCCATTTGCCGTACTAACGGTGGATGGGTCTCAGACGAAGTCAACTAGTGCGGCAAAAAAGACACTCAACCCATATTGGAATGAAACATTTAACTTCCAAGCCAATGAAAACTCGATCCTTGTGATCCAAGTGTTTGATCAAAAGAAGTTTAAAAAGAAGGATCAAGGGTTCCTTGGTGTTGTTAACATTAGGATTGGGGACGTTATCGATTTGGCCCTTTCCAACTTTGAAGAGACTATAACAAGGGAGCTGAGAAAGTCCAACGATAATGTTGTCGTTAGTGGAAGACTCATCATCGTTATTTCACACAATGCAGGCGGTGGCTCAGCTTCATCTCATTCTAGAAGACCTTCCGGCGCCGCAGGTGCTAGCAGTACATCAACTCACAGAAATTCTGTGATTCAGTCATCCATTGCTGCGCCTCCTCCCTCGTTGACGACTCCATCGGCGCCAGCTACCAACGGAAATAGACAGTACTCGTCATTCGAGGACCAGTATGGCAGATTGCCACCTGGCTGGGAGAGAAGAACAGACAATTTCGGTCGTACATATTATGTCGACCACAACTCCAGAACCACCACATGGAAGAGACCCACATTGGATCAAACCGAATCTGAGCGTGGGCAGCAGCGGCAAACTGTCACGGATGCTGAGCGTAGGCAGCATCGTGGACGTACGTTACCGGATGAAAGACCTCAATCACCAACAGCCTTGAACAGCACCATTACTGTGAACAGCGTTGGTGTCACCCCGGGTGCAAGTGGAACATCTGCAGTTTCCATGGCTGCCACCGGTGGTACCACATCTGGTCTTGGTGAACTTCCGCCTGGTTGGGAACAGAGATTTACACCAGAAGGTCGTCCTTACTTTGTTGACCATAACACAAGAACAACGACCTGGGTCGATCCTAGAAGACAGCAGTATATCAGAACTTATGGTCCAAATACTACTGTTCAGCAACAGCCTGTCTCGCAGTTGGGACCACTGCCTAGTGGGTGGGAGATGAGATTGACAAACACCGCCAGAGTTTACTTTGTTGATCACAACACGAAGACAACGACATGGGATGACCCACGGCTGCCATCTTCTCTTGATCAAAACGTGCCACAATACAAGAGAGACTTTAGACGAAAGGTGATTTACTTCAGATCCCAACCAGCTTTACGAATCTTGCCTGGGCAGTGCCATATTAAGGTGAGAAGAGGTCATATTTTCGAGGACTCTTATCAGGAAATTATGAGACAAACGCCAGAGGATCTGAAAAAGAGATTGATGATCAAGTTTGAAGGAGAAGAGGGTTTGGACTATGGTGGAGTGTCCAGAGAGTTCTTCTTCCTGTTGTCCCACGAGATGTTCAATCCATTCTACTGTCTCTTCGAATACTCAGCTCATGACAATTACACGCTTCAAATCAATCCGAACTCTGGTATCAACCCGGAGCACTTGAACTACTTCAAGTTCATCGGGAGAGTGGTTGGTTTAGGTGTCTTCCACAGAAGATTCCTTGATGCGTTCTTTGTTGGCGCATTATATAAGATGATGCTGCACAAGAAGGTTGTCTTGCAAGATATGGAAGGTGTTGATGCGGAATTCTACAGATCACTCAAGTGGATGCTGGAGAATGACATCAATGGCATTTTGGATCTCACGTTCTCTGCTGAGGAAGAGAGATTTGGTGAGATGCGTGAGGTTGACTTGAAGGAAGGTGGTGGAAGTATTGAGGTAACGAATGAAAACAAGAAGGAATACGTGGAGCTCATCACCGAGTGGAAGATCTACAAGTGTGTTGAAGAGCAATTCAAGTCCTTCATGGATGGATTCAACGAACTCATACCAGAAGATTTGGTCAATGTGTTCGATGAGAGAGAATTAGAGCTGTTGATCGGTGGTATTGCAGAGATTGACGTTGAGGACTGGAAGAAGCACACTGATTACAGAGGATACCAGGAGTCTGATGAAGTTATCCAGTGGTTCTGGAATTGTATCGCACAGTGGGACAATGAGCAGAGGGCAAGATTGTTGCAATTCACTACTGGTACCTCGAGAATTCCAGTCAATGGGTTTAAGGATTTGCAAGGCTCGGACGGTCCAAGAAGATTCACTATTGAAAAAGCTGGCGAGTCTAACCAGTTACCAAAATCACACACATGTTTCAACAGAGTGGACTTACCACCATACGTGGACTACGGTGCTATGAAGCAAAAGTTGACGTTAGCCGTGGAGGAGACTGTTGGTTTTGGCCAAGAGTAAAGAGTTGCATGGGTGTTTTGCCCTTCACGGACATTCTGGGCGTCTATGGCGACGTTAGAAGGGCCGCCCTTTCTCCGTATGGCGTATTTTTAGTTGTTTGTTATCCTTTGAATACCTACGCTCTGTTGGCTTCCAAGGCCTGGCTGGTGGCTCGGTTAGATAACTCAACAGTTTAAAGTTCCCTATAATTCTCCTCTTCTGTAGTTACTGGGCTTGGTGCGCCACTCCCGGGCGCACACCAAAAATGTGTGTTCATCGGCTTTGAGTGCAGGTGTGACAGAGGGTGAAGCGTCACGCTGTAAGGTCTCGTCAAGCAGCCAGAGCTAGATCACAGTGCATAGTACAGCTGAAACGCTTGCTCATGCATACGCGTTGCGATTGTCCGTTTTACATCTCTTTTTGGGACTGACCATTATGCCAATCTCCATCCAATTTCCACGTCTCACTTTTGGGCAAATGGACCAATATAAATCCACAACTTTCGACTATAACTTACCCAAAAATGTCTCCATTGGGCTCTAGGAGATGACACCAAATCGACAAAAGACTAAAGCATCACTTTTTTTTTTTTTCAATACTTATATTTCTAAGGTAATTACACTGATTGTTCTATACGTCGAACTCCCGCGTGTTCCAAAACGTGCTATCTTATGTGAGCCAATTTTTTTTTCAGATTCAATCGTATCCTATTATACCAATACTCAAGTAGTTCTATACACCCTTCCGTATCGCCTGATTCACTTGGTAGGACGCTCCCTTACGACTTTTTCCCCTAGGTTTATTACAAAAATTTGGCGTGCCCCTATTAATTGTCAGAGGAAGCTAGCATGGTATAGAGTTTCAACGACATTTTTAGGTTAGCAATTATCCGTGATAGTTTAGTGGCTAGAATTACCGCTTGTCGCGCGGTAGACCGGGGTTCGATTCCCCGTCGCGGAGTTTTTTAACACCGATCTTGTTTGGTCACGTGACCGATGCCGTATTAGTGATATTCAGTACCGGGCGCTATCGGCCGACGCCTAATTCAACGAATACTAGCTAGCTAATTAGCGGCCGGCGGCGATGCTGACAACGTAGCAATTCCAAACTGGCTCTCTCTCAGCGCCGCCAATATAGTCTTGCCGCGTACAACATTATATGCTATAGTGTCATGATACGTCTCGTTCGAGCGACTTGATGAAGCTGATGAGGCGCCTGCAGGAACTAAAGTTTTATGAAATCAAGATTCCTCTATCTGAAAGTTGAATAAGGCGTCGATTTAAAACCATGATGCAGGAGAGTATATATGAACAAGATTTTCTCCTTCCCATGCCCCATCACCAACTCTTCTCAAACCGTAACGTATAAATATAAAAGATCTCCCCAGGCCACCTGCTCTAATCAGCCCGATCTCTCACTGACAACCCACATTCACAGCGAGGCACACACACTAAGGCACAAACACACACACACCCGGTGTATGGGAAACAAAAACAAAACATGACTGGCATAAAGAGTCGTGCATATCTGCGTATGGTGAGTCCACTTGCAAAATCGAATGGATTACTCGAAAAAAAAAATGATTCAATGACTTTGTTGTGCTTTATCTCTCTCTAGAGATGGAAATTTACTTCTTTGGTGGGGTGAATGCAATCTTTCTGGTCTTGATACCAGCCCACTTGAACTTTTTCACGTAGACAGAGAGGAGGTAGAGCGAAGACAGGACGATGACAGCCTTAAGACCAAGTCTCTTTCTCTCATCATGCTCTGGCTCGGAGGCCCAGTTCAAAAAGATGGAGACATCCTTGGCCATCTGGGAAGTGGTAGCCGGGGTACCATCCTCATACTCAACCAAATCGTCGAACAGCACTCTACCCATGGCAATGGAACCACCTGGGAAGTATGGGTTGTAGTTGGAGCCCGGTGGCAGGACGACACCAGCTGGTGGCTCGTCTGGGTAACCGGTCAAGAGAGAGAAGATGTAGTCGCAGGCACCGTGTCTGGCCTTGACAATCAATGACAAGTCGGGTGGAAGAGCACCTTGGTTAGCAGCTCTGGCAGCCTGCTCGTTGGCGTATGGGGCTGGGATGTAGTCAGCGAGCTTACCGGATCTCTTTCTTGGGTTTCCCTCATCATCTGGCTCATCATCGTATTCGAACTGCTCAGCAAAGGCTCTGACCTCGGCGTTAGTGTGGGAGACACCCACCAAGGTTCTCCAAGCGACTCTGTCGAGAGAGTGGCACGCAGCACAAACTTCACGGTACACCTGGTAACCTCTTCTGATGGCAGCGTGGTCGAATGTGTCAGCCATACCGTTGTGGGACCATGGGTATGATGGAGGGTGAAGACCGTGCTCAGCAGCAGTCATGGCGTCGGCAAAGACAGTGTCCTCGTAAAGAAGGTAAGAGGCAGTGAGTCCCGAGACGGCAACACCACCAAGGATGGCCTTCTTAGCCAGGGCAGTTGGCTCCACCTGCTTAGCAGACGTTGAGAAGGATTTCTGATATAAGCTGTTAGTATTCGTTTTTGAATTGAGGTAAGAATTGGGCCGAGGGAGGGGAGGGGAGCCGATCAACGAAGAGCACATTGTATGAGAGCTGAAACGCATAGAGGAGGCCAGTCTGGCCTCAAACTGTTTCAGAGGAACCCCAGGCAACTCCATATTGCCAATCTCGAAAAGTGCATTGACTCCATGGGCCAGAACAAGCTTCGATATCTCCCAGCTCCGGCCAACGACGTCTTGTGTTACGTACGATGTTGTTTCTGACAGCAGATCTGATAGAAGAGAACATGATGTCTTTTGAAGTTAGCAGCTTGCCCTTTCAAATTGCTCTTAGGAGTTTGTTGAGAGGTTTTCAGCGTTTTTTTCCTACAACTTCAACTCGAACAGATGCGTTTTCTTATTTGTTCTGCTTTTCATTGGCCGAAATTTGCTATGCCTGCGGTTATGCAGCCCAGGGCCACCAACTCGACAGTGCTTCTCTGGGCGGGCGAAGACCACTGGGAAACTGCTGAAAGTGTTGTGCTTTCTGAGAAGTGGCAGCAATATGAATGGTAAGTGGTCCAGACCCTAAGCGGCGTCATCAGAGTAGTCGGGGTTTAACGGGCTACCATTGGCTCTGCATAAAGATGGCATGGTCGGTACCCCGGTTATGCCCTGGGCTGGGGGGAGGCAATTCGCGAAAACGTGTTTTAGCGCGTCTGGGTGCAGAACGCAAAACATGACAACAACAATTAGAAGAGCTACTGGCTGATGGAGTTTGATGTGCGTACCTCCTTCGTGTCATTCGTTGACCACCTCCCATCAGATGTGATACGCAAACTGTGGCTCTTACAGGCGTTGAACCTACGGCATGCAGAGATCAGAGAGCAACTTGATGTGCGCCTGAAAGGGCTCCGCACCTGCAAGGACACAGAACAGTACAGGGAACTTGTCGGCACAGTCACCCAACTATCACAAGAGGCATTGAGGGTACGACGCGAAGCACTTGAGGAGAGCAAGTCGATTGCTACAACGGTACAAGTGGCCAAGATTCAACTGCAGAACCAATATCAACAGCTTGAGCATGACCGTAAGATGTACCAGAATGAGTTGGAGATGAAGGAAGTGCTCAAGAAACATGCTCAACGCAACAATAAGAGGACAACTTCTCGAACTCCAAAGATCACTTTGAAGTTAACAGCTGCTCCGCAGACACTACCCATTGTTCATCCCCCTCAAAAGAGAAGGAAAGGAATGCAGCCCAAAAACGCAGTGCACGAATCGACCAAGAGGACAAAAGAACGACCACGCAAATTTTTCCCACAGATATCTGAAACAGAGGCTCAACAGGTACCGGAGGACGGAGAAGAAGTGTACTGCCTGTGCCATTGTCCCAGCTATGGCGAAATGGTGGCATGCGATAATCCAAAGTGTAAATACGAATGGTTCCACTATGGCTGTGTCGGAATTACAAGGGCACCTAGAGGTGTATGGCTATGTCCTAGATGTCGAAAGAAGAAGAAATGAAAAGTCCAAGATGCAAGTTACTGACTTTTTATTCGTCCGAATCGCTATCCCAAAGTGCCTCCTCAAAGAAGAAAAGCCAACTGAGCCCAAACCAACTTGAAATGACACCAATGCCACAATATACGCTGTAGATCATCAACCCAACGAACTCATATTTCTCCAAGAGAGCGAATCTGTGCTTGAAGGTATCAAGTAGGAAAACTCCATACACCATTGGAATCAAACCAAGGTTATATACAAATGAGACTCTGTCAAACAGAAACACTCTCTTGTGGGTGGTCTTATGTTTTGACACCTCGTTGAAGGATAGTGAGTATATCACAAACCAAATCAAAGTGTAGAGTGACTTCACAATGTTTTGGTTTGGCAGCAACGGGAACAAGGAGGCATACCCTGCACCTGCCAACACCAAGAAGCTATTCAGCAGCCTCCTCTCCGTAATGAGGAATGTGAACGGGAATATTATGAGCATGACAGCCTTCTCATGCACATGCCATCCGAATAGGAAAGAAGCATATGCATTCAGAGTAAGGGCACCGATGAACCTTTTGAAACTCGGTTGCAAGAGCACCGGCAGAATGGACAAAATGTCATAGAACAGCGTTAGAAGGAAGCAAACTTTTGGAGATATGTTAGGCAACACAACGAAAAACACATCCTGAACTAGCCCCTTCGTACCAGTGTTACCCGTGGCTGCCAGTTTCAGTGCAATTTCTTCACGAGATGGTATGAACAAAAATGGAGAGAATAAGCTGTTGAAGAATGGTCTTTGTAATACCATAACCAAGACTTTATCCAGGAACGAATATATCGCCCATATGTTTGGGGCCCAATATGCGTGCGTTAAACCTCTAGAGAAGGGGAAGAGACGTTCCAATAGATTTGGCATCACGTTGTGATAAACGAAGGGGGTAAAAGCCACCCCAAAGACCGCCAGTACTATGGCACCCAGTTCGAATAGTTTTCTCCACTTAACAAACTTGATGACACTCATTTGATGGACATCTAGCACTTCAGCTCTGAGTAAGTATACAAATATTGCAGGTGCCAAATAGAGGAAAATGTGCTTGAAGCAGAGCAGGACTGAAAAGGAAAATGCAAGCCAGTAGTGTCTCTTGTGTCTTGCACATAGTATCACCGCACAAAGTATACCAAAGAGCATACCGTTGTACTGAAAGTGCATGTGGTCGACGATCAAAAGCCCAGGAGATAGTACCAACGACCCGGCGATGATGAATGTGAGGGTCTTGTTCTCACTGAGGTTAATGTAGGTCTGCAGTACGGCAAACAATAAGATTTCAGTGACGATCACGGTGCTTCTTTGGAATACCACCGTTGGCCAGCCGTTCTGGCCCAATGGCACGATATCAAGACAGCCATCGGCTCTCACCGATTCTGGCACGAACTGTGAGAGTATCCATTCAAAGTACGCAAAGAAGGGAGGGTAGTCCAGTGTCCATTGGTTTGTAGCCTCGATGTACCACTGCTTGAGTGGAAGCCCATTGGTTATTGCAAGCCAGTTTCGATGCACGTCAAAGTCCGTAGAGTGGTAGCTGTCGAACAGCAGCACTTTAAGAATGGTTGTGGCGACCCAAATGTTCCACAGCGACAGATTGCGGGTCCCTGGCTTGTTCTCAGGCCCAACATTCAGCTGTTGCGCTTTCACAGGGGTCTTCTTGGCGCCCCTTTGGCGCAATTCGGACATCGATTTGGCGACGCTGGTGGGAAGGTTTTGCGTAGTATCGCAAACGACTTGTTGAACTACACCCGGGCGCCCCCGCGAACAAAAGTTGGAGATTTGTCCACTTCACCAACCCAAGTTGTCTTACACGCAACGCGAAATCAATGGCTGAAGACGCGCTGCAGAGCTCAGAGTGGGACGACGTGGTGAGTGCCAACCCGCTACGGCCGCCCCTGGCCACTCAGATCGAGCTAGCGGGCACACTAGACGGGGTGGAGCACTCTGAGGCTGAGGAGGTGCACGATTCCGAGGTGGGAAATACAACAGCCAACCTGACGGACAACGATCTGGATGAGGATACGGAGGAGCCAGTAGTGGCTTCTCCCAAGGAGTCCAAGGACACATCCGGTCTTCTTTCAACTCTTACAGAGGGCGCGGATGCGTCGTTCGTGGAACATGTCACCTCGCCAAAGAAGGACGAGGCGTTGTTCAGAGACATTGGCAACAGCTTGAAGATCAGAGACTCTGATGAGGAGAATGATGGCTCGATTCAATCATCGATCTTGAACTCACCTACGAAACTCCGTCGCCATAATGTGTTTAGGGCTCCACGACAGCGCCGGAACCCTATCAGAGGGGATAAGAGCGAGCACAGGGACCCCCTGGGACCGCTAGGGGCTCTTGGCGACAACGGTTTGGAGAATGAGAGGGCTGAGTCACCTGCTGCGAGACTGTTGAAAGAGGCAGATAAGCCACTTTTTGAGATCAACAGAACTCCATTGTCACCATTGAAGATGCAGACACGGGAGGAACAACCATTACAAAAGAGCCAATCCGTGAAAGCTGACGTATCAAAGGTGACTCCTGAGCTGGACTTGAAGATGGAGATTTCTGTGGGTGACCCAATAAAAGTGGGGGAGCTCACCGGTGCACACATCGTCTACAGCGTGCGCACCACCTGTGACTCTAAGCCATTCAACACCCCACAAACGGTGGTCTCAAGACGATACAGAGATTTCAGATGGCTTTATAGACAGCTGCAGTCGACACATCCCGGCCGTATCATCCCTCCTCCGCCAGACAAACAGGCCGTGGGCAGATTCAACGAGGATTTTATCGAGGGACGGAGATTCGCTTTGGAGAGGATGCTGGTAAAGATTGCACAGAGCCCTGTTCTGCACAATGACCCTGACTTCCACATGTTTCTACAGAGTGAAAAGTTCACCTCTGAGGCTCGAGAGCGCGAGAAGGCTGCCGGAGCCACCTCAGTGTTCACCGAGCATGACACCGATAGTCTTAATAACAGCTCAGGTGGATTTCTCAGCTCTATTGGTGGAGCTTTTTCTTTCACACCAAAGATTGTCGAGCCAGATGACTACTTCAAAGATAAAAAGTCGTACATAGAATCGCTTAACCAGCAGTACAAAGTCTTTTTGAGGAACCTGGAAACCATTATTGTCCAGAGACATGACCTGACAGCTGTCACGGAGGAGTTTGCGCATATAATTGCCACATTAGCAGACTTGGAGATCTCTAAGAGTGCCACGGATCTGTTCCAAGAATTCTCAACTGCACAACTCCGAATCAAGGAGCTACTTGACCGTGTTTCATTGCAGGATATGCTCACACTAGGTGCTACTCTTGATGAGTACACAAGAATCATCAGCGCGATAAAGGCAGTATTCCAGCAGAGGGATAAGATTCTCGTTCAGCTGTCAGCCTCAGACGCAGAGCTCAAGAAGAAACAGGCCTCATTGGAGAAGTATGTGAAGTACAACAGAACGCAGACTGATAAAATTGACGTTATAAAATCAGAGCTGCAAACATTGGAACAGAAACACAAGACAATCAGGGACAGATTCGACAATATCAGCAGCACTATCAAGGGCGAGCTCGACATCTTTGAAGTTGAGAAGATCCATGACTTCAGAAATGCGATTGAAATATTCCTCGAGAGTACCATCGAATCTCAAAAGGAAGCAGTGGAACTTTGGGAAACGTTCTACGACCACAATCTCTCCACTTGAGTTTGAATGACTAATGCAAGATTAAGTTGAATATATACATGTAGCAGAGGTCAACAGTCCTCTGTCGTCTCAAGTTGTTCCTTTGCGAACGCAAGGTCAAGCTGATCAAAGACTTCAAGTTGATCACCAATATCCGCGAACTTGACAATCATAGAGTCAAAGGCAAAACAGTACTGGGCATCCACCACGGTGTTGTTGGCAATTTGAGGCAGTTGTGGATATCTCTGTGAGAAATGGGTTAAAATCAATTTGCGAGCCTTCATGGTGTTTGACACCTCAATCGCCTCGTTTATGGTGCAATGTCTTTTCTTCTTGGCCTCATCCACTAGATCATTCTCTAGTGTTGCCTCATGGATCAAGAGATCACTGTGCTTTCCGATGCCTTCCGCAAACATGTAATGATTAGGTCTCGTATCACCGGAGTAAGACACTTTGAAAACATTTGAACCATCGTCAAGTTTCGTCTCAGAATGCTCCAAAGTGAAGGAAACCGATACGCTGTAAGCCCATTCACAGTGGTATGCACGACATGTGGTGAAATTCTGGATGCCAAGGTTCTCGAGCATCCTGTGGATACCAGCTCTATTTTTCTGGTGTTTGACCAGCTCTCTCTCAGAATCACCAGTGATGAACTCATCAAATGCAATCTGGGCTACCTGTGGTCTCATTTTTCCCACCAGGAAATCTTCACAGCTGATATGAACCAGACGATCAAGACCAGTGATATCTGTTTCCACTTTCAACCATTCCTCCACAAAGTGAGCATATTGCCATGGTGTCACAAGATACAGCAATGTGTCTGTCTCCGTATTGTATCTCAACCAATCCTTTATGATCGAAATAATTCCAAGATGATGATCAGCGTGCAGATGACTCAGGAATATCACTTGGAGCTCTTGCATGTATGCCTTCATGTTCTCTTTCCTGAGCGTTCTTCTCATGCATCCCACAGTGTTTTCACCAGCATCCAAGAGAATTGATCTGAACCCAACCTGCCCATCCTTCTTGTATGGAACCCGTATAAGATTAGAGATCACATTTCTATACTTCGAAGGTAGGGCAGAACCAGTTCCAAAAGTGATTGTCTCCACTTGGTCCTTCAAGGGAGCAGATGACACCTGGCAGGTTGAGACTGTGGCAAGTTCAAGAACCTGTTCTTTGGCATTGCTTGTCTGCAAGTTCAGAGGGGCAACGATTTCTTCGTATTTCTCATCCCAGTGTTCGTCCGTCTTAATGGCAACGAAAGAATCATCGAATGTATGCTTGTTACCTTCACCTGTAATTGTTGCCTCCACGTTGATCACTTGGCCTTGAAGAAGTAGACGAATGTTGCTCGGTAAACCTGTTGGGAAAGATTTGAGAGGCCCATGAGTCTCAGGAAGATTATACTTCTCAGCCTGCAGTGCCTTGAGCTTTAAAATGACATTGGCAGAACCGGCATAGGTAAGCGAGTTAGGAGAGTAATGTGGATGAGAAACAAAATGCACGCATTGTGGGCCAAAAGATTCAATGAATTGGAGATATTCTGCTTCGAAAGGCGTAACATCCTCTCCAAGGAAATGGTATATCAGGCCAGCATTCTCGCCCCAGTCAGCAGATCGTATAGAGTCCATATAGCCCATGGATGGAACGTCAAGAATCAGCACCCTTTCAAAGAGTCTCTGCTCTGAAAGAACCTGGCTAGGCTCAATAACACTTCCATCATCTAAGGTCACAGCTAAGCCATTTGCTAGTTGAGCAAAGCTTGGACCCCTTGGAATGCCCAACTCCTTGGCCTTTTGCGGATTAAATCTTCCTCGCACTGGGTGCAAGTCGATAGCATAACACGTAGATGCAGAGCTTATCTGCAGCTCCGGTAGTTTGACGTGAATATATGGGTCTGACATTACAGGATCGCTCTGCTGCGTGGTACCATCATCACCTATCCTCACAGCAATGTTATTCTCCACATCCAGAGGAAACATCCTTGACACGATTGATGCTAACCTGGATGCAATCTCACTTGTAAAAGGCTGTTTGAGGTCATCCTCTGAAGAATGCAGCATGATGCACTTGATATCCATAACCTCATCCTTATGTACTTCGCCCTTTGCAATAGTTTTTGGAGTCAAATTCATGCCAAACCTGAAGACGAAGTAGCGCCAGGTTGCGACAACATAATTGAGAAGATTGGAGCCATGGTATATGTTCAAATCCTTCTTTCCCTGGTCACTTACTGTTAAGATCAGACCGGGAAGACCTCCTATGGCCTCCCAGTCCAGCCGTCCAGTGAGAAAAATCCCTGACAGCTTAGACACACGCATCTTTTGCTCATTGAAACTTCTCTGAAGACCTTCCGGGATCTTACCAAAGAGGTAGCGTTTGCCATGAGACGTATGCAACAGTACTGTTGCATGCTGGATGTCTGACGTTGGATGCGTAACGGCTCTAAAGGGATACATTGCTTCTGGAGCAGGCGTGCGCAGTGATCTTTGCTTTTGGGGCTTCTGTTGCCGAAGGCTAGGCTTGTACCTTCTCAAAGGCCTCGTAGCACGAAACAATGTGTCTGGGGTCGTCGGTGTTTGATGAGATGCACTAAAGATCTCTAGAAAATACCTTCTTAAAATGGGAATGTCCTCAGTAGCGCCGGTGGTAGTGAGGGTTTGGGGGCAGAAGTGAGACCAACCAGTGAGAACACCTTCCCGATCGTCAGTGGTGCTTCTTATGAGCTGAGAGGTTCCTCTCTAAATGGCCCATACTTTTTTTTTTGCCCTTATATATGATATGGCACCTACCGAAAAATTCGTCGTACGTCTGAGTTGTATATATCTCTATGAACGGAGGTGAGCCGTGGCATTCTTGTAGAGGCTCTGCCATATGAAGGCTTCGCTAAGAAGCAGCTCGATGTCCTTCTCTGTCCAGTCCTTTGTGGGCGGGTCCTGGAGGAACATCATAATCTCCTGAAACTCCATGCTCTTGAGCTCATCGCTCCATTTGACCAGATATGCTGCACAGACATACACATGGAACTCACTGAACCCATCAGGCTCACTTAGATATGTGTCCCACATACGGATAGTACTCTCCATGCTAATCTCTCTCATTAGCAGACAGTTCATCCATCGGAATGAGAATTGGATGAATTCAACGTTCTCACGTACGAAATGCGTGTACAATTCAGAGTCAATCCGGTTGATGAGGTCCTTCAATTCACCCACCTGCCGTATTATCCCCGGCTGAGCATGGATGTAGTTGTCCTGAATTCCTTCCAAAAGTTTTGTCAAGCACCAAAAAGTGTCAGCTTCCACAGCGTCCATTGCATCCTTCGGTAACAACTTGGGGTCAAATTTAGAAACATCTGTATCATTATCCACATAAGCGCTGAGGAAAGTCTGGAAGAAAGGTGTCGCTAGATCGTTGATCCCTTGGACATACCCAGAGGCCGGATGCCTCACAGCCCAGAGATACAGTATTCTTTCCAGAGATCTCTGGGTGGTTGGAAATTGATAAAGCTTAATGCGAGGGCTGGTTCTTGGGATGTCAATCTTGATCTGATGCCAAGTTTGTGTTTCCTTCTCTTTCGCAAACTCCTGTTTGATGAGATCCAAGTACTCTTGTCTCTTTCTCCCTAACTGAGAGACTCTGCGATCAGAATTCGTTGGCAGATATCCAACAAGTAGCTGCCAACTGATGGGTCTTAGCTCTGAGGGGATACCGTTCCATGCCATCTTCTTGAGTTTCTCTAGGTCAACGTTGGGCTCTTGGATCAGCTTTTTATAGCGTTGGAATTTTGAAATGGTGGCATTCATTTCTTCGAGTTCCTTCTTTGATTCCTGCTCCTTCTTCCTCTGGGGGCCGTAGAGGGTATATAGGGAATTTGAAGGATCCTTAACTATGCCATCCAAATGCAGTTTCACACCCGAGTCACTGGATGTTTTATGCAGGTTCTTGATCGATGGGTATTCAAATGTTGGCTTATTTTCCAGAAACTTGGGCTGGGAGTTCACACTGGTGAGACAGTTGTCGACATTGGAATCCCAGTCGTCGTCCCCGTCAGTGAGTTGGCCAGACTGTCTCGGTGTCGATAAACTTGACCCGTGCCTTTGTGGGGATCTGTGTTCCTTCTTCTTCTTGGGTTTCTTCGATGTGGAGGGTAGCGAACTTGCGGAGCCACTGTCGTTGCTCATGCCCAAATGTGAGAATGACGCACCCATTGTCTTGATCTCCTCAACAGCCACGACGGATTTCTTCTCCTTGAAAGCCGACGACAATGTCTTGAACAGCGAGGGTGTAGAGTTCGATGCATTGCCCCTGCCACCACCCTCGTGGAACAGGAATTCGTTCTGATCTGGATGAGACTGTTAGTATGGAAACCGCAAAGGACAGCTATTACTCACAAACCTGTACCATTTCCTGCAGTTGTTAGTAAAGAGCATTAGCATGCAGACCACTACACTCACTGGTGGATTCGCTGAACCTTTCCTTCCCATGGTTCGTCTCTTTCCGAGAGAGGAATCCGAACAGACCCTGCCAACCCCGTATAACAAATGTCTCTCGTACACACCACGACATCAACCGGAAAAATACCCTAATAAGGCAATTACGCAAAGAGGAGCTGCACGAGTCAAAAGTCCTGGGGCCCGTGGCACCAAAATAATTATGGGCCAAATTCAGTGCCAAAACTCTTCATCCACTCAAACCAACATTCAACATGTCGGATTCACACAAGCCGGTGGGACGCACCATTCTTGCATCCACTATTGCCAAAGCATATATCTCTGAGGTAGAAAATGGCGTCAAGCAGCTCGGCAGATCGCCCAAACTCGTTGGATTCCTAGCTAATGACGACCCTGCTGCTAGAATGTACGCAGATTGGACCGGGAAAACATCTGAGTCTGTTGGTTTCACCTACGAACTGAGAGTGGTTGATAAGGAACTGCTGGAAGAAGCTATCATTGATGCAAATGAAGATGATGCTGTGGATGGTATCTTGGTTTACTTCCCAGTATTTGGTAACAGACAGGACCAGTACTTACAGCAGGTTGTATCCCTCGAAAAGGACGTCGAGGGGCTCAACCACAAGTACATCCAGAACATGTATCACAACATAAGATTTCTTGATGCGGAGGAGAAGCAGAAGTCTATTCTTCCCTGTACACCTTTGGCTCTTGTCAAGATCCTTGAGTATCTCGGAGTGTACAACACGCTTCTGGGCTATGGTGATAGAATGTATGGTAAGCAAGTGGTGATTGTCAACAGATCTGAAATTGTGGGTCGTCCTCTTGCTGCGCTCTTGGCGAATGATGGAGCCACCGTATATTCTATTGACCTCGACGGTACCCAGAGGTTTACAAGAGGTGAAGGTCTACACTTGACGAGACACAAGGTGGAAGATGTCGACATCACACTAGAACAGGCCACCAAGAATGCTGATGTGATTATCACCGGAGTTCCATCGCCTTCATACAAATTCCCCAAGGAGTTGGTGAAGCATGGGGCCGTATGTGTCAACTTTTCCAGTGAAAAGAACTTCAACGCTGATGTTAAGGAAAGGGCATCCCTTTACGTCCCAATGACTGGTAAGGTTACCATTTCCATGTTGTTGAGAAATCTTTTGAGACTTATACACAACAAGGAAAGTACATGATAGGATAATGCTGCTTTCCATACAAGTAAGATTGTTTATTTAATTTCGCTGCTAACTCAAATCAACTACAAGTAAGTCAAAACATCATTAACATTCTCAAATCTTAGCCTTCTTGGCGACAGGCTGCGCTGGCTCATCATTGTACACAGGATCATCAAAGTCATCACCAACCTGATCGAATCTCTTCTTCAAACCCTTCATCTTTCTGGTCTGCATGTTGTTCAGGTCCTGCTTTCCAACGTGGATTCTACCAAGCTTGTCACCCATCAAACCAGTCTCAACGTTCTTGACGGTCTTTGGAGTGAGCTGTCTTGCCTTCTTCATAGCCTCCTTCTCCATCTCTGGGGTTGCTCCTTCGCGTCTACCCACTGAAAAGTCCAATCTTGGGCCGATCTCATTTAGCTCCACTCTTGGAACTTTCTGTGTGCTCTTGTAGGTCTTCAAAGTGTAAACTCTAAAGTGCACCAATGGGAGTGATTGCCCTTCCTCATGGTCACCAGCTGTGATAGAAATGATGTACTTCAAACCGGCCACATCTTGCAAGTCTGTCACTTCTCCTCTGAAGAAATCAAGGAACAGTGACTTGATGTGCTTATAGACAGGATGCGACTCAAAGACACCACCGTTGAATGTGAACATTGGCTTGAGGCCAACAGCAAAGGTGGACTTCCTGAAGTCTTGCAAGAGTTTGAAATTATCAAGGATCATAAGCTCGATCATGTCGTACATTTTGTATCCAAATGTTCTCACGAAGGTCAAGTTGTTCTTTCTCTTCTTCGTGCTGCTGGCGAACACAAGCATTGAGCAGTCGTTCTTCTCGGAGAAGAACTCGAGCTTGGAAGCATCTTCGAACGGTTTGATGTCATTTTTCTTTGTGAAACGTTTAATAAATGGCTTTTTCAAGGCACTGAGGTCCACCATGGCATCGTGCAGCACCTTACTGCTGCTTGTTCCCGGAACGAAAAGCGCCTTCTTGGTGTTCTCCAACAGCTTGGACTCTTTATTCTTCAGCACTCTCTTGGAGCGAGCGTTCTTCGGCTGCACTGTTCTGATCATGGTCGGTAGGTCTGCTCAAAAGTGCTTCAAGATGCTTCCTGCACGCTGAAATTTTTCCCATCTTTTTCGGAGGCTCCCCGATGGGAAAAATTTCCTGCGATGAGCGCCGCGAATTACGAGGGGCACAGGCACGTGATGCGAAGTCGGATTGCGGGTGGTGGATTACGTCTGTTAGAAAAATTGAGTGTGAAGCGTAAACAAACGAGTTGGTTTAGTCTGCCAGTTGCCCTCCTTCTGGAATCATGTCCCAGTTGCCTGAGCTTTCACTGAGGAATGGCACCTCCTCATTCTCTCCCCGCGGGTTTTCAAAGAGACCGACACTCGGGAAAGCCTCCAACGAGAGCGCATTCGAAAGCCGCCCAAGGACACCACGCCAATTCACCAATGCCTCTGCTGAATTGACTCGAAACTCCAACTATGTGGTGTCGAAACTGGTGGCCACTCCAAATGTGTTGAAGTCCTCCTTGGAGGGTGTCACGGGCTGTATAAATGAAAACACTTCACATGCCTTGCTCATTTCAGATCAAACTGTCTCTGTGTGGAAGTACAACTCTAGTGATGCCATCCCTTCCACTATCAAATTGCCCGTTGACCCCTCAAACAATGGCTTCCCACCCATTGCTCACCTCGTCTCACCAAGTGCGGGTAGCACCGATCCCGGTGTTGTGATTATCAACTCGCACACAGGCCACACCAGATTTTACGAGAACATCGAAACTGCATCGTCTGTTGGGCTGCTACAGCGTCATAAAGGTATTGACATAATAATCCGCCTCGGTAACAGAGAACTGGTGACTGTCTCCGAGGTCATCGAGCCAGCAGGTATATTGCTCACTACTTCTACTGGTCGTGTCATACTTTTGTCATTAAGAGACTCGGCAGGAAATCCGCATCTTGCTGCTACTGAAATTGTCTACAGGCAATCCTCCTTCTTCAGTACCTCTCTTACCTCTTCGAGGCAAATTGTTGCAATCAAAGCTGGTGCTGTGGTGGGGCAGGGTGAGCGCATGGTCGCTACAATTACGAGAGGAGGTGATTTCCAAGTTAGATCGTGTGCTAGAGATGGCCAATCAAGAATAATCTTACGCCAAAGTCTTTTCAATGCTCTGTTGGAACACATTGCTCTTGATGAAAGATACAATGGCATCGATATTGCCAAGAAGCTTGAGGTTGTTGACCTTGCATTCCTCAACAACTTTGGCTCACAGGACGTCTTCTTGCTTCTGACGAGCATGGAGATCAACCAAAGCGAAACTTCTTACATCACATTCATTATGAGAAGAGATGACGATCGCCTTTTGTTATTCTCAGCATACAGACTTCGCACGTACACCACTGGATACCGCAAGAGACCTCATCTATATGTACCGTCACCCGGTTCCACTGCGTTTGTCATCTATGAAGATGCCATAGTCCTCACCCAACTCCCGACGGAACTTGATCATGAGAAGAACAACAGATTGAGAAAGTGGGAGGACATCATCACATTCAGATCTGGACTTCAAATCGTGGCCAGCGGTGTTGAGAACTACAAGGTGGTCGATGACGAAGTTTTGCAACTTCCCTCTGCATATGTCATCCTCGCACAAGTTGGAGTATTGAGGGTGGAGAGATTGCAGCAAGATGAGAAGTCTCTATACGAAATCACGTCATCCGGCGTATTGAAATCTCACGTGGAGCAGGCTGTTTTCTACGGGGACAATGACTTGGGGCCATTGGAGTTTGACCTGCCAGAGAGCATCAACATCGACATAGAAGGATTGAACAGTGACCTTCTAGAGGTTGCTAATGAGATCATGTCATCTAAATCTTCCTACTTGCCACCAAAGCTGTCATCCACAGAAGCCCATCTCCAGCTTCGTCAATCGAAATTGGAGAGACTTTTGCAATACACTGCGTCTAATGTGGGTGATGTTATTGACCCCAAAGTCAAGCTTTCACTTGTTGCTATTTTCGAAAAAGTCACAGCTGGCTTGCAAGTTTACAAGGTGCTTGAGAAGGAAGAGTTGGATTCCTCCATGAACGCAAAGATTGAGAACGTTTTACAAAGGTTTGCCACCCCTGATGGAGACTTCTTCCAAACAGGGTTGGCTGATATGAACCTATTTATCTTGGAACTTCTCAAAAGTATTGGGACGGTGCGCGGTGGTGAAACCTTGGCCGCCAGAATAATTACTAAAGCCTTCAGTGCCGTGCTACAAGCTGAGAAGACCTACCGCTTTGGTGTTTTTCAACTTGATGGGTCCGTTAGTCAGACTGAAGAACCATGGTTCACTGCTAACGAGATATACATCACGATCGACGAACTTTTTGGAAAATATGCCGCTCTTAAGCGTCTTGAGCTTCCTGATGATCGTGCCTCGCAGACTTGTGTTGAACTGACAGAGGTTCTGTTTTATGACCTGCAACAGAAAATTGATTGGCTCGTAGCTAAGTCTCCTAAAAATAGGGTTGACCAGGATGCTCTTGAGAGAGACTTGGCATTCTACAAGACAAGGTCCGGTATCTGGACCAAAACTCTGGTTATATTCGGCGCAAAAGTTGAAGCACTAGCCATTGCGGAGACCTATCAAGACCTTCAATCTCTTGTTGAAATTTCCGACGAAGAAAGAGAAGTGGCAACGGGAGCTGAGCTTGACACCCTTAACATGAGGTTTGACTACTATTTCAACAAGTTCGGTTACGACTTTGCCAAGACCCTTTACGAATACTATATTCATACGGGAAAGTGCCAGGTTCTCATACTAGGATTCCCACAGTACAGCCAATATCTCAAGAAGTTCTTCTCTGAAAACGATCATGAAGCGATCTCATGGACAAGAGATATTCTTGATGGTGATTATGAAAAGGCGGCTTCAGTTTTACTGAGTGTTTCTCAGAAAAGTGATAAAAAACAGACCCACAGGCATCTGCAGCTGAATATAGCAAAGCTCTCAGCCCTTGCCGATGGCTCCCAGAACCTGGAACTATTGCAAGACATCCAAGAAGAACTCGACTTTGTGGAAGCACAAGCGAATATTCTGAGCCAGGTTAGGGAGTATATCAGATCAGACAGTGATCCAGCCGCGCAAACCGATGTGATTGTGACTGAGCTTCTTCAGTATCAGTACAAAGACGCAGACATCACAAGACAAACATTTCAGAGAGCTTTGGGTAGACTCCTGAACAACAACTCGCTGTCGGTCGATGAATTGATAGACCTATTTTCACTATTGGACTCCAAGATTACACGGAGTAAATCTAACTGCTTTTACGCACTGAAGGCTCTCCATTTGAGCAACCAATCGGGCCAGGAAAAGTCTGTAAATGAGAACCTTATCTGGAGAAGAGCGATCCTATGTGATGACTGGGACAACATAATCTTGGCCGATAACAAGAGTGACGAATGGATAAGAGAGCGCGCCGAGAATACTGTCTTGTTCCAGACGTTGGTGGACTTCTTTAGTGACAGTCTCTACATTGTGAACAACGACTTCCAGATCTCGCTTCCAGATATTTCTAAACTCACGTCTCTCGATGGCGATGCTGAACTGATGTCAAGATTCAAGTTCATCGGTGAGGATGGGCTCGTTTCTTTGAAGAGGGAGATCACCGCCCAGACAACCCAGCTTCATAGGCTAAGAGGTCCAGATTCGGCTCTTGATGGTTGGATCAAGGCTTTGATTGGCACTGCAAATGAGAGAAGCGGCGCACATAAAGTGATTAACTACAACAAGCTCACGATCCAGAACGTATAGATCACTGCATGTCCCCGCCCAAATAAAACCAGTCACATTTCATAACTCATTACATGTAGATTACCTTTTCATTCTTCTGTATCATCATGAATCCGTAGTCTCACCAGTGTTTCAGGTAGCGGTGGCTCTTCTTTGTTTTCATAATCTTGGTCCGTATAGTTCATGAGACTCACTGTGAAGCTGTTAGTAAAGGAGCATGACGACTTGGAGTGCCACATACTAGAAGCCAGAGAGACAGATTTGATGATGTGATTCCAGTTAGACATCACCAGTGCGACGGCTAGAGACAGTCAGTTGGTCTGGTGAGTGAGCGATGGGAGAAACCACTAACCTTCAGTGCCATCAGCCAAGGTGTCTAGACGGGCCTCCAGCTGCTCCAGCTGGGAGCAAAGTGTGTGTGAAAGACCCTTGATTTGAGTCAGAGCTTCGAGTTCCCTCTTCTTCTCCTCAATCCTTTGCTGGAGCGACATTGCTGGTTTTGTGGACGTTGATGAGGGCGTTGAATACACACGCGTCAAATCAAAACATTCGCACTCACTTGCGCGCGCAAAATCCTGAGCTACAGCGTCGGCTCTAAATGCTTAACATTATTTCGTCATATGCTATAGTTCGTATCGTCATCAAATCCCCTTTGTATCTTCTAGCATTGTCTGCGCCCTGGACAACAACATATTGTCATCCTCAGCAATAGACCTCACACGAGTTGGGGCAAGAGCGCCGCTTGTGCTCGCTCTTCTTCTCTCTGCTGAGACTCCCTTGAGTCTCTTCAATAAGTTGTCAACCACGTCGTCTTCATCACCAGCATCGTTACCTGCCGATTGTGTCTTCATCAACTTTACTTTCTTCGTTTGCAGCATCATTTCCTTTCTCTTTTGATAAATCTTATTCTTCTCCTCGTACTCGAGGTTCTCCGCCCGCACTCTCTTGAAGTCCGTCACGAAGTCCAAGAACTTCTGCAAGAACGTGGATCTCGCTATCGGGTCAGAGCTGTTCTCACCAAAGTACTTCATCAGTTTCTCAAAGTCACCTATAATAAACTTGTGCTGATCTTCAAGAAGTTGACACTTGAGCAAGGCTTCAGGTAAGCGGGGAGATATCTTCGCAAGGAATCTATCCCTAGGGTGGAAGGTCTGCGAGTCGCTCAAATTCCCAGATTGAACAGACCGTTCAATGTTTCTCACGCTCTGAATGAAGCTGTTTATATCTGCTGATAACTGCTCGATGGATATCTTCGCTGTATCGTTCAACAACAGCAACTCCTCAAGGAATGTCAAATACTCTGGGTATGCCGTTCTGATCACTTTCTCCACATAATGGAGGAAAGTCTGCTGGTTGTGGTCCTTGACAAAGCTCAATTTTGACAAACTGGCTAACTTGAACCCGTCAACTTGCTTCCTGTTCATGAAGTTACCAATCTCCCTAATGATGATGAACAGATTCTTCAATGCTTTCGAATTATTGATCGCTTTTACAGAATCGTCGACTCGTTGTATCTTCGAGACCAAGTCATGGTAATCCTTCTCATAGGTTCTGATGGTCAACAAAGCTCTAGACCTTGATCTCCAATAATGTCTCAAGTTGACACAAAGATCCACATAAATACGGTCCGCCCTAGCCAACTCAACTGAGTCCCTCTCTGGTTTCTTCCCGCTGACAAAGTCCGTAAGGTATGGCGCAAAGCTTTTCAAAAGGTTAGTTGCTATTGTGCACAGTTCATCTTTATTGAAGAACTCCAAGACACTTATGTTCTCCATCACATCATAGTCACACTTCAAGACCTTGGAAACCAATTCGTGCTCTGTCAAGGTAGCAAACATATGCAAATTGATACCAAACTGCTGTGAAAGGTCCCGAGGCAAGAAGCTGAGAAGTTCTTTCTTCACAGAGGATGTTGTTGGAGATGACTTTTTCTGGATAGCACTCACCGTGAACAGATCCTCAATCTCAGTCAAAATACCCAACTCCTTTAATTCATCGACCCTAGAATAGGTCTGTGCATCGCTCCAGAATGTGTCCTCAACAATCTCATCGTTGATTTTGTCCCAATGAAGCTGTTTTAACTTTTTGGACGGCCTGTGCAGAGCTCTGGAGAGCTGATCAATTTTGGTAGGCTCAGTCTTCACAACTGGAGTCACTATAGCTTTGGACAGGCTCAATGGATGAGGAGGCGGAGGTGGAGGAGGAGGAGGAGGAGGGGGAATGGCACCAGAGTTCTCCTTCTTAGCAATCCCAGTCTCTGACTTGGACATGAATCCCGGAATAGGAGGGGGTGGAGGCGGTGGTGGGGGAGGCACAGAAATGGACTCCTTGATCGTGTGAAGCTCCGGTGTTGACTTCGCCAGAAACGGCGGCATCACGGGCGGCGGCGGTGGCAGCTTAGAATATTCTTGCTTAGGTACGACCGCGCTCTCATTGATAGCCGATGGGACATTAGTATGGGCTTTTGAAGGGCCATTCGCTGATTGATTCTTACCAGCTTCTAGCAAGAAGTGAGGCAAGCTTGGCGGCGGCGGTGGCGGCGGAAGGGGTACAGATAAGCCTGAACCACTGTGATTATTATCAGAAGCAAGTGTCATTGCTTTACCCAGGAACTCTGGTAAAGGTGGTGCAGGAGGTGGGAGCCCAGCTGCTTCTGTCTTTACCAACAGCGATTCTTCCATACTGTCCATGGCAGATACAGAGCTCACAGGAAGCAAGTGAAGCATATCAGGAGGTTGGCTAGTAGTAGACTGAACACTTAGCGCGAACCTAGCTGAGTGAGCGAAACCAGGGTGAATGGACTTATGGTTAGCGGATGCGGCAGACATATCAGTTCTATCTGTGTTGAGTTCATCCGTAGAGATAGCCGATCCGCTGAAGCTTGAGTTAGACCCAGCCCCCAGATCCATAGCTCGATTAGCAGCACGGGAAGTATCTCTGTCCCCATCACTGTGTTCAGCTCGGTAGCTTGACGTCCTCTGATTTGAAGGCCCGCGCTTGATTGTTCCTGTAGAGAAGCTGATGGCTGGCGCTACTCCACCAGTTGTATCACTAGATGAAGACGGGTAAACACCAGATGATGAAGATGAGGCGGAGGCGTTATACATAGCATTTTCGTTTCTTTGGCCATCTGACGTGGTCACATTTGAAAGCCCTTGGATTTCACTTCCTGTTTCAAAGTTGCCTTGCCGTTGGGAGTCACTCTTCAATACCCCACCACATGAATAAGAGCCTTGAGTAGTTACCAGCTGCGCCAGATTCCGTGACATGGCAGACTTAGATACGAGTAGGTGTGATCCTTTCCTTGAAGCTGGAGCTGAGACGGCAATTAATTTAGGTTCGGCATAAGCGTGCTGAAGCGACCGCAGGAGGTTGTGTGAATTTTCCGCATATGTTGTTGAATAGCGTGCTGAGTTGATTGGTTGTTTCGTGAATGATATGGTAGCAGTTTCCTTCGAGTGCTTGTACTTTCCCGCGGCCAACACACTAGTCATTTGCTCCATATTTTTCTTCAGCTCCTGGACCTCAAGATCCCTCTGCTCAAGTTGAGCTTGAAGTTCATCGTTGCGCCTGAAAACATCAACACGAGAAACACCAAGAGACTCCTTTAAGGTTCGTACCTCTGTCTGTAATTTCTCCACCTTCTTCTCATACGTATGGGCTTCCTCCATCGCACGCTTTGCCAGTTCGTGGGTGGTCATTTGATCCATGAGTTTCTGAATTGAGATGTGCAGGGCTGTATCACCACCATCAGACAACGAGCTCGACTTCTTGACCTGCAAGACAAGTGCATCAATGAGTGCGAAGATCTTGGAGCTGTGCGAGAGAGAGTTTGTTTCGAGAATTTCCACAAAATTTTGTTGTAGTTTGCAGATAACTTCAAACAGCTCATCATTGCGGCTGGTGCGTGCCTTTATTGTTTTCGTCAAAAGATCAAACTTTGAGTCTGGGAGGTTCAGTTCTGTCATGATATCGCTGGAGAGAGTGGCTTGCTCCATTGCCTTGTATCGTTCGATTTGTTCGTCTATGAGCTTATCTCCAGTTAGCCTCATCTTATGGAGGATTGGATAAAGTCCGGCCTCCTTCAACTTGAAGTGGATGATCTTCTTGTCATTCGTAGACTCTGCTCCTTCAATAACAGAGATGATCAAGAATAATGAACTGAGCAAGAGCTCCTTCAGCACCATGTTGGTAAACAGAACATAGTCATCTTTCAGGACAGCATCTAAAAAGGAGATCCATGTGTCAAAGAGTACTTCCCGTGATAGTTTGGAAACAGCTTTGAGAATGTTGTTGCGGCCCAATGGGGGTGACCAATAACTGATGAGAACCAAGACATCTGTAAGTGTTTTCTTGTTGTTCATCTTTGATGATTGAAGCAAGGTTTTGACAAGAAAGAAGACAAGATCAAAGCTTTGAGCCACGGTATCTGATCCTCTCGAGAGGTTAATGATGGTTTTGAAGCAGTGAATCACAAGAAACTCTCGCTCTTCATCGTGGTGGTCTATAACAATCTCTGTAAGTTTCATGTGGCCATCTAGCGAAATAAATTCCTCCACAAAGTCTCTTGAGCGGAGAAGTCTCTCCAATTTGTGCAATTCTTTCGATCCAATATGCCTTATGCGTGTTGTGAACCATTCTGCATTGTATTCCACACATGGTGTGTTCACTGGCTGGTGATGATCTTGACATATGAGCTTCCATTTCCGTGCTGATGACATAGATCGCAGATTTTTTGCGGCATCGGTCGAAAAAGCTCTTGAGCGCAGGGACTCCTCAAACAACGTCTCTATTATCTCATTGCTCGGTGGTTGATCCTTGTCGAAGTTGAGGAATTGGTATTCTAGCTTTGAAGGGTCCACAGTGAGGTCCTGACACACTTCTGGCATTGGATGTTCCTGTAAGCCAAGCCCGACTATACTCAGGCCTAGATCGGCTACACCCAGCTGTAGGCGCTGTGAGCTGTTCGCTGAGCCTCGAGACCTTTCATCTAGAGGCTGTAGAGGAGTCCCACCGGCGCCGTGTGTGCGCGCTTGTGGTTTGAAGATGCCACTGACCGGCTGGTACACGTTGTCCCTAGCGCCAGTCCTAGACGTCATGGGTCTGTGTGTTAGTTGATGCGGTGGACCGGAGCCCAAGTGGTCTCCCCAGGGGGTCAGAGAGTACGAACCTTTGGACTGTATACGGCGTGACTGTCAGCCTTCTTGTGCCTCTTAACCGCTGGAGATGGGATCATCACAACAAACCCAAAGCGCGTTTGCGTAAGGGAAGTGCAGTGAAGAAAGCGTGCGCGTATCAGGCGCGGAGATCCAGGCGAGCGTCTTTGGGGCCCACAATGGCAGGGCCGAGCGGTAAGCGGAAACCCCAGCAACAGGGAGGGCTTGTGTGTTAGGGCATTGTTTTTCGAGCTCTTTATAGTTATTAGTGTGCGGTCCCTGCTCCCAACAGTCCGCTGTGCTCACTCTTTCAAGGCGGTGGAGAAAAGCGTGATTTCAACTGGCGAAGGAACATGGAGACAGGCGATGAGGTGGTGGTTGTAGCATGCCGGCCGCCTGATCCGCGTGTTGTAAAATTGAGGTAGAGCCAAAGCAGAAACTGCCCAATGACTCCGAGGTTCCAACTGCGTGATGACCGGTCTCCAGCCCCCGTTCCTAAAATTAGGAAGACCGTACCTTGCCGATCACCCTTTCAACTTCCCCCTGTTGCTGCGCGATCTGAGCGATATGAGCGATCTGAGCTGGTTTCCACAGCTACGCAGATTTCGTGCGCGCGCGCCCAAGCTGTGCCAGCCTCCGCGGGGCTGGGCCAGGCTGGGCGGAAAAGGCGTCTGTTGCTGCTGCCAGCTGCGAGAATCCCCGGAAACCACGGAAACAAAAGCCTACCACCAGCCACTTTGTTTTCAAGGACGGTCCATTGGCATCCAACGGTGCGGGAGTCCTGGGCTTTGATGGGCCCATGCTCCACACGAAAGGTGGCTTTGGAGGCTGCTACGGCTAATCCGTTCCCCCCGTGTTTAGCGGTCCCCAGACCGCAGTTTTTGGATGCAACAGGGCAATTCCCGATTGAGCGTCTTTCATCGAATTTAGACAACAAAACTTCAAAGCCTCGCCTGTGGTTTCCCTCACTCGAAACCCACCACACCATAGGCCTAGTCGTTCGCTACAAACAAAGAGAGACGCTCACTTGCGAAGAGGCAAGTTACTGGAGCTGATACCCTACACTGGCCCATCTCGGGTCTACACATATTCATAGCGAGAGCAACGAGATCTGGAATCTTGAAGACAAAAGACAGCCAAACACATGCCAAACACAACGGGCATCGCAGTCGGGTGCGCTATCGGCGTCCCTACCTTCGTGGCTCTCTGTGTCGCTTACTTCTTCTTCCGCAAGAGCAGAAAGCGTATACAACAGGAGGATCTGGAACTTCAAAAGGATGACGACATCAGAAACATACATCAAGATCTGTCATACGAAAACATGGACCAGCTAAAGGTCTCTCAGAACATCCAACAACATAGCGAAGATTCCGACCAAGACAAGTCTGGAAGTACTGACACGGATACCAGTCCTGGCACGGAGAAAAAGAAACAGCAAAGATTTATACCGGCATACCGGAAACACATGAAGTCTGCCATAAATTCACTCGGCAACTCGAGGAACTCTTCTTTCACGAATCTCAGTCCAAACCCGGGCATTGTGGGATCGCAGCTGGGGTCGAACTCATCGATTAACTCCAACTCCAACGCCGGCTCAATCAACACTGACAACTTCTATTCGAACGTCCCCGTGCTCGAATCTGAACAGAAGGATCACCTGTCACGACGCAACAGCACCGATCTAGCCAGATCGCTTCAAGCACCGCCACCCTTCAAGAGGCCACATATGGCTCGGTCTGCGTCGGCAACGTCAATCGAGCATGACGACTACGATCTGAAGAACAATTACGACGTTGATAATCAGCATGAAATCCAAGAAGAGGACCAGTACGAGAATGAGTTTACAAATTATTCCGAAAGCAAACGTGCCTATATCGAGGGCCTCAGGCCTAAAGTCAGAGACGTCTAATATGAACACTTTATGCCAACGGCAGCCAAATTGAGATGCAGCGTATGTTTATTTTTCACTTAGTCTTATGTACAAACGGAGGTAAGAGAGGGCGCTAGACAGAAAAATCAACGCTGTCATCAGCAAGTAGGTCGTACTTCTTCCCATCAACCTCAAGACTCCACTCGTGGATGAGGAACTCGTCATGCTTGCTCTTTCTGTCTGCAACGAGCTTGACAACGCCCTCTTTCAAAGACCCTTTCACTGAGAAGTGGACGTCAACAACACCTTTCACCTGGTTAAGCTCTCCACTGATCCATGGGTAGATGCTGGTAAAGCCGATCTCATCACCGAGTACATCCCTAATCACCCTGCTTCTTCTGAGGAAATGCAACGTCGTCGTCACCACGGGAGAATTCTGCTTCTCATAGTTGAACATGAGCACTGAACAGACACCCATGAGCACCCAGAACCCGATGAATTGCACACGTGCTCTGGTACGATCCTTTAATGGATCTGGAAGCTCCCTGTCCACCGTCATCGGCCTACGTTGTGGTGCCTCGGTTGCCGTCGTTTGGAAGCGCACACGCTTTATGAACTGTGGTCTGCCGGTGATAGACTGCGCAGGCACGCGGAGTGATCTTCTCACAAAGGAGGGCAGCATATCTTTATTCTGTGTACAACCGTGAGGATGTTTCGGGGCTCTAAAGCCTTCCGGGCATGATTTTTCTGGCATCATGAAGAGGGAATTGCCCGGGCCCACACACATACAACACCGACAAGCCCATTAATTAGCGCGTTCACTGGCTCATCTTGGGCGACTCGCCATGGCGGCAGAACACAATGACATCCTGAAGCGTGTCATGGAACATGCCCAGAAACAGTTCAAAGAGCAGAAGTACAACGAGTGTCTGCAGCTCTTCACGCGTGCCCTGTCGTACGCGGAGTCCATGGGCCAAGCCGATATTGTGGAGCTGAGGAAGTCTTCTGGACTCACTGGCAGGCCATCCTATTCCACGGAAACAGACACAGTATACCACCCGAAGCTGGCCACTCTGCTTGACTCCAGAGCTGCAACATTCGAGAAGTTACGAAGATTAAAGGATGCATTAAAAGACGCTGAACAAGTGATACGAGTGGAACCATTCAATTCCCGTGGCTACATCCGTGCAGGGAAATTATTGCAATTGATGGAGAAGGACAAGAGAGCACTTGACATATACGAGAAGGGCATTGCAATGCTCCGTCTGGGAAGAGAAAAATTTATGATGAAGGTAAATGAGCAGATGTACACAAAATTGAAAGAACAGAGACGCGCTGTGAGGACAATATTGGTACCGAAGAAACCCGCAGTGCCGAACCTTATTCCCATTCCAGCAGCTAATGGACCACAACTTAAGAAACAGAGAGTCGAGCCCCGAGTTGAGCAGCAGAAGTGCCTTGACCCACTCAGTTTTCTCCCACTCGAGCTTATCCACAGAATCTTGGAGCTTATCCCGCTCAAATCAGCTCTGCGATGCAGACAACTCTGCCATTCGTGGGATGACGCCGTGAGAGTCCTACCACTGTTCAACAACCTTCGGCTGACTTCACATGTTGGATTCAAAGACGTATATAACTGCTTCAAGTTAGTGGAGCAGTCGAAACAAAATACGATAATGAAGCGCATACAAAAACTCGTGATACCTTCTATGAGCATCGCCGAAGAGCGCAGGACTTTCAAGTATATTCTCATCAAGTCGCCGGTTAAGGTCATGAATTTATTGGAATGGTCTTTTATGGATGTGACAATGCAAGAACTGGTGGAAGTTTTACAGGAAAGCACACAATCTTCTAGGATGTTGCAGGACCTGAAGAACCTGAGGATCACTTGCGTATTTGTTCCAAAATACGAGGAACGATTACTTGAGCTTCTCCCGAATTTGGAGTCCATGACGATAATGCCAGCTCCGGGGAGGCAGCAAATGGCATTGCCCAAGGATTACACACCGCCAAACTCCACGTTCTCCAGATTGAGACATTTAACGATCATCGGTGACCTGAAAAGAAAGTATCCTTCTGTGCCGTTTGAGCACCTATTCACTAGATTTGCCTTGGGAAAAGTCCCTTCGCTACAGTCACTGGTGGTGGTTGGGTACAATTGGGCGTCACTCAACTCTACCAATGGCACGTTCAATTTTTTGCAGAGCTTCACGGAACTTCGAACGCTTGTGATGGAGAACAACGCTACGTTTACTTTGAGGACTCTACTCAAGTCGCACGACCTGGTCAGACTGCCACATCTGAAGAAGTTTGTATTTAGGGAACCAGAGGTGAGAAATGTCGAAGGATTACAAGTTTATGTGCCCGAGTATCTGAGCAACATCTTTGGTAACTTGCAAGTTCTTGATCTCACTGGGAGCTCCATTTCTTATCAAGGGTTGATAAAGCTACTTGATATATGTGGACTCACATTGAAACATCTATCGATCGGCTTCTGTCCTAATATCGCATTCAAAAGAGGTCCATTATCAAGTGTTCAAATCCCCGGTGGATACTTTGACTTCCAACAAGTTGCTATGATGTGCCCACTGTTGGAGTCACTATATGTGAACCAATCAGTCGAGTTCGGTGACCATGCTCTTACGGAACTGACACAATGCATTAAGGAAAACAGCGGTTTCTCTCAGTTAACGCTGCTCGATCTTTCATTCAACACCGCTATGAGCGGATACAAAATCCTTGACCTGCTGAGGGCACGAAAGATTCCACATTTGATTCTCCATGGAGTTGATATCAAACCTGAAACGATAAAGATGATGGAGAAGTATTATTGCAAACGTGTTGAAAGCCGTTTAGATAAACAATATTGGCGAGAATACGGGGTCAACAGTTATAACCCATTTTAATATCATCTCAATACGTTGCTCTTGAAAGCAGATGGCTTGTTCACTTTGAAAGCATTAGTCTTTTTGAATTGGGTTGTAGGTTTCTTGACACCACCTAGTGAGATCTTTATTGGTCCATCAATCTTGACAGGTTCATTTTCTTCCTCTTCTTCTCCTTTTTCTTGTTCTTTTGACTCTTCAACCAATTCTTTGCCTCGCTGTATCTGCTGCTCCAATAAAATGGCGCCCATACACTCCTCCTTTCCCTCTGCATCGGTTTTCTCTTTGAGCATCGCCTTCCGCATCACCTCATCACCCGAGTTGTTGACATATGATATATCCAATCCGTTTAAACTCTGATCTTCGTCATCGGATACTTTGACATTGATGATACCTTGGCTTGCCATATCTTGCACGAACTGCGATACTGAGGACCACCTCGTTGCAGTTAGGTGGATGTGGTCCTTCTGTTGGATGAGTTGGTTGTAAAATCTGTTTGCGTTGATGCTTTTTTCTCCATGATAACTTCTTAGCTGTGAGATGAAGTTGCTCTGGAACTGTCTGGAGTAGTCGGCAATGTCTTTCTTGCCAATAGCAGATATACGTTTGACGTGGCTCTCCGAGCGGATATGGCACTTGAATCCATTATCATCACGGCACTGCTTCTCACAGACCTGACAGTACCACTTCAGTTTTTGGAGGCCTTTCATCTTCATCTGCTTCGCGAGATGCTTCGGCGTACCAAACTCCGCCTTTGCCATCTTTCCTATTTGCCCCTCTGGCCTCTTTTCGTTATAATTGTAGGTAGCTGAGAAGAAGTTCAAACTTTCAACTCTTCTTCCCACGATTACAAGTATGAGAAAACAGAAAACATGTTGATGTCAAGGTTTTTGGGTATCTTTAGAGCCCAGGCATCCAGAAGAGTGTCACTTGGTCACTTCTACAACACCAACAGACAAGTGTTCTTTGCTCGGAACTCGCCACGCTTCTACGCCACTTACAAGCGCTTCAACAACCAGACTTCCTCCAGCAATCTGCTCCATGACCCAACCACAAGGAAATGGGCGGCCATAGTCGTTGGCCTGGGACTAGTCATATATGTGTCGAACCTAGACGAGGCTCCAGTGACAGGAAGAAGGCGGTTTATATGGACCACGGAGCGTATTGAGAGAATGATTGGCGACAGGTCGTACCAGGAACTCATGTCACAATATCGGGGCAAGATTCTTCCTGAGCGCCACCCACAGACACAGAGGGCTAAGAATATGTTTCACAAGATTCTAGCGGTGAGCCCCGTGGATGAGTCGAAACTCGACTGGAAAGTTCATGTAATTGATGATCCAACGGCGGCGCCTAATGCATTTGTCCTCCCCGGTGGCAAAGTGTTCGTCTTCAGCACGATTCTTCCTATCTGCGCCAATGATGATGGTCTGGCAACTGTCCTCTCTCACGAGTTTGCCCATCAGCTTGCCCGCCATACTGGGGAGAACATCTCCTCTGCTCCTATCTATGGATTGATGTCACTTGTCCTATATACCCTTACCGGTGCCGATCTCTTCAATGGGTTGTTCATGAATGCGGTGTTCAAGATGCCCGCATCCCGAGAGATGGAGACGGAGGCAGACTATATAGGCCTGATGCTGATGTCCAAGGCATGTTATGATCCTCGGGAGGCCCCACGTCTATGGAGCCGCATGGCTGGCTGGGAGAAAACCACCGTCGGCAGACGTGTGCCAGAGATGCTTTCTACCCACCCAGCTTCGGAGAAGCGTATTCAAAACATGAACAACTGGTTGCCAGAGGCTATCAACGCCCGCGAGGGAGCAAATTGTTCGCAATTCTCCGATTTTTTGTCCTTCAGGGGTGATGTATGGTGATCTAGGGTCTGGGCTTCAAGTCTTCAACGTTTATATGCCAGCTCCTGGCGCTCTCATCCTTTCTCACATGTATACATATCTTTGTGTTAATCTGTTTTACTCACTTAGCTGTCGGTATTGATGTGGCCCGGGTAGGCGTAAAAGTCGTGCTCTCCCGCTTCAGGAAATTTTTGAAGTGACACTTTCGATGATTCATGATAGCAGCTCGAATACAGGCCATGAAAGCAGAACAGATTGCTGGTAAGAAGCGCAAAGTGCAGATCAACCCTCTTGACATCACCGAGTCGCTTGGATACACCACCTTCAGACGTGACTCGCGAAAGCCATGGACTAAAGAGGAGGATGTTGCCCTACGGCAGCTCGTGCACGAAAACCTTATAGAGCTTGGGTATAGAGATGGCATCGAATCGCTGGAGCATGCACAGTGGCATCTGCAGTCTCTCGATATACCGCAGAAGATCGACTGGGAGGAGATTTCAAAGAGGCTACAGACTAGAAAGGCGAAGGACTGTCGAAAGCGTTGGTTGAACTCATTGGATCCCAATCTGAGAAAGGGCAAATGGACAACCGAGGAGGACCATGCGTTGATTGGGGCCTTTTCACGGCATGGATCTTCGTGGCAGAAGATTTCTTTGGAGATTCCTGGCCGCACGGACGACCAGTGTGCGAAGCGATACATCGAAGTGTTGGATCCAAATACCAAAGACCGACTAAGGCCGTGGACAGCAGACGAGGACCTCAATCTCATAAGGATGGTGAAGATGTACGGAACCAAATGGAGAAAGATATCCTTGGAGATGGAGAGCAGGCCGAGTCTCACATGCCGTAACCGATGGAGGAAAATTGTCACTGACGTTGTCCGGGGCAAGGCCACTCCTCAGATCAAGGAGGAGATTGACAGTATTGAAGGAGGGCTATCGAAACTACAGGAAATTAGTGCAACTTTGAAACATGAGAAGAAGGATGAAGAAGAAGAGGTGGATGATGTTCATCGGGCTTCACGACAGACGCAAGATGTACGGATGGATGGGAATTTCAACCACTCGGGGATGGGCGAGACTCCCAAACCGATTGCGACTGAGATGGACTGGAAGTTTACACTAAAGGATTCTACAGGACTCTCTGTTTCGAGCGGTGTCATTGCGAGCACGGAGCTTGCCCATGAGCTGATCGAGGCTGTGAAACAGAATGAGCTGAAGATCACGGTTCACCAACACATCCACCATCACTATGCATCTACCAGTGGTGTTCTGAAAGGGCAGTCACCGGAAGACTCTGCCTCGAACCTATCGGGCCATCACACAGATGATGTGGTGCCTAACCGGTACACGCATTTCAACTATTTGCCTGCGATGGTTCAACCACAGTTGGAGAGTTCGAGCGTGGGCACCAAGGAGAGCGATTTGAGCAGGCTGCTGAACCCACAACAGCGGTACCACCAGCAATATCAGCAGCACCAGCACCAGCACTCGAACTCTGTGCCGCATCACCACCAGGTGTCAAACAAGAGCCAGCACCAGCCCCATAATACGCTTCACTCACCAACTCATAAGCGCCGCATTTCTGGGTCGAGCTCTGGGAGCCGTAAAAGGGAGCGTAGGCTCTCCAATGACGTGCGCAACGGCGATGATGTCTATGAAGAGCTCGATGGAGAAGTTGACTTCTGGGAGAAGATGGGCTCGCTGTCACAAGTGAGAGCAGGCACGAACAGGGAGAATGGGAATTATAGAGAGTTGAACGAGGAGCAGTTCAATATGATGTACGGTGCCTTCCCGGAGGAAGAGGAGCACGAGATAGAAGAGCTGGAAGAGGAGCTGAGGGGCATAGCGGGCTTTCTAGCGTTCAACCCGTCGTGATCGAGATCAAGAGTAATATATCATTAAAGCACAGGTTGGTGTAGCGTAGTTAATCTTTCCTGTGCGTCCGTTTGTACAATGGGCTCCGCATGGCAAGGATGGTGGCAAATTCACTTTCTCACGAAATAGCCTGAAGAGCTCATGATGCCAACGCTCGTATCGTAGAGGTACTCACCGCTGTCCAGATACTTCTGGAAGTATCCTTGGAGCTCTGGGCCTCCCACGGTGTCCTTCTTTGGCGTCAGGCCGGTGTTCCGTTTGATGCCTGCAAGAACGGCGGACACGAGAACGAGATCAAAGGTGATATGAACGGCCTTTCCAATCTGGGCACGCTGTTAGCACAAGTGACTGGTTGCCTAAATGAGTGGGAAACGCACGATCGTCATTGGAGGCCAGGGCTGTGCGTCGAGGGGATGGGTTTGTCTGTTTTAGGAACAGGCGCAGTGCTGGCTCCAGTACAAGAGACAATCACCAGAATTTGTTTCGTGCTTGAACCAGATAGAGACGGCCTGCACACGGCAGAGTGTGAAGGAGCGCAGAGAAGGGCAGAAGGGCTCGGTAGCTTACTAAAAGAAGATGCGTAGAGGCGAAGTCTACAGTTTGGGGACTTGCGCAGTTGGCGAATAGGTGTGCGTGAAGTGTGTGTGCTCGCAGGCAGAGATTGCGAAAGCCTCCAGGCGGAGGCGGTGGTGCACCCGTACGCAGCTGAGTACGAAAATAGAAAAACCATCACCGTAATAACCACAACACAGAACGCAACAGAACACAAAAATGTTCGGCGGCAAGCGCGTGGGCACGCCGAGCACGTCCGCTCCCTCGGCACCCAGCGTTGCTACGAAGACCTGCTGCGGACTGCTCGCGCTGTGGGTCGTCGTTGGGAGCGCGCTGTCCCTTCTGGTGCTCTTTGCAGCGTCTCTTCCGCATGAGGGCGCCGACACGCCCCAATGCCGCTCCATCTACATGTTCCCATCGTATGCTAAGCTCAAGGGGTTCGACACAACATACACCCGCTTCGCTGTGAAGTATAACGTGTTCTTGTACCGCGAACAGGGGAAGGACAAGGAAGTTGACGAGCATCAGCGGCCTGATGGGATACCCGTGCTTTTCATCCCAGGAAACGCTGGCTCCTTCAAACAGGTGCGTTCTATAGCCTCACAGTGTGCATCGCTTTCGCATGACCATGCCAACGATGAGGACTTCAACGGCCGTACTCTCGATTTTTTCGCTGCTCATTTCAACGAGGACTTTACAGCTTTCCATGGACGCACAATGCTGGATCAGGCAGAATACCTCAACGATGCCGTGAGGTTCATCTTGGGTCTTTACAAGAACAACACTTCGCCTCCCGAGTCCGTGATACTTGTGGGCCACTCAATGGGCGGTGTCGTGGCGCGTGTGATGCTTACGCTCCCGAACTATGTGGAGAACTCTGTCAACACAATAGTGACGCTGGCGGCTCCACACACAGTGGCACCAGCAACTTTTGACGGTGACATCATAAGGATCTATGCAGCAACCGAGCAGTTCTGGCAGCAGGGTTTGGCCGGTCCATCGGAAGGCCTTGCGCATGATCGCCTGAAAGAGGTGAGCATCATTTCCATAACAGGTGGGCTTTCTGATACAATCCTACCGGCAGACTACACAACAATGCGTGGGATTGTGCCCGACTCACACGGTTTGACGGTATATACCACTGGTATACCCAAGGTATGGACACCCATCGACCACCTGGCCATCGTGTGGTGCGATCAGTTACGACAGGTGGTGGCACAGATGCTCATTGATATTGTCAGCCCAGAAACTCCTACGCGAACAAAACCGCTGCATGAACGCATGAGAATTTTCAGAAGGCACCTGCTCTCAGGGTTTGAAGACCTATCGAGCGAAAGGGAGCCACTCAGAGAACCTTTCAGACTCCAGCTTAAGAAGGAACAAATCTCCCTGGAGGGGACTCTACAGACTTTACGCGGGCCTGATGATAAGTTTCATCTTCTGCCGATCTCTGATATCCTCGATCCAACTTTTTCACTGTTGTCAACTTCATTACCAGAGGACTTTGAACAGCATTCATCTGATGCTTCACTTTTACTATGTAAGAATTACCCAGGATCTACTTTGGGAGAAAAAACCAATGTGAATACTGCTCTGGGGCAAGTGGCCCTCGAATGTGTGGATATATCACAGGAAGCCCATCCTGTACCCAACACCGTTGGTGCACAGTTTGACCTTAGTGACTCCTCCTTTGGTGGTACCCATTCCCCATTATTTGGAATGTATTTACCGCCAGTAACCTTGAAAAATTTCACCTACGTGATTTACCATCCTTCCAAGGCATCCTCGTTTTCAGCTTTTACAAGTCTGGCGTTGAACTCATCTGCACATGATATCATAGTGGATACCTCCATTTTGGACCTTTTGTTGGGGAAAACTGTTATCGTTTCAAATGAATCAAGGCCATTGGTATCAAAGATTTCCTTCCCTGGAATACGAAGCAGTCTCCTCAGTTATACGTATACCGTGGACATTGAATCATCTCACACACAATTCCAGCCATTTCTTCGTCAATCGGTCAGCGACCCTCTGGAGACGAAATGGATCCTTCAACTTGATCAACCAAAGCACGTTTCATTCCACGGCGTTGCCCCCTATACTCCCTTCACACCGGGGAAGACTTATCTGAACCTCGAGCTCTGGGCACCAAAGGGCGCAAGTCATGCGGTGATCACAGTGAAGGTTGACCATTTACGAAGTCTAAGACTTTGGATCATGCGCTATAGACTCGTGATTGCGTGTTTCCCCATTGCGGTGATCACACTGGCGATGTCTTTACAATTCTGCAAGTACTTTAATACGGGTATATTCCCAACCTTAGAAGAAGGACTGGGCATGCTCAGTGATAAGTCTGTGCCGATCTTCCTGACATTATCACTCATGACGCCATTGGCTTCGACGAATGCTGTAAAATCCTTCTTGTATCATACAGCACCAGTGATGTTGACCCGACCATCTGTTGAGAGTGGGTTATCACTTAACCAGTTCTTTTTGGGCATTGAGGAGAGCTATCTCTGGATTCTTGGTCCTTTGTTCTTTGCACTTGCATTTGCACTTGTTCATATTGTGGTTTGGGTGGTGAGGCTTGTTTTGTTGACCGCACCAATGGTGATATTGGTCTCTGGTAAAGCGCTCACATTTACAACAATATCAGAGTTGTCCATATTCCAAACGATACAAAACTGGAACTCCAATGTGGTGCAGCGAAATAGGAGATTCGGGTCTTCTATGCTCTTGTTACTCTTTGTGATGGTTTATATCCCATTCCAGTTTGCCTACATCGTTTGCTGTTTGACCCAGGCAGTCACCACCATAAAGACCAACATCCCATCGTCACATAGTCATAAGGAGAAGATTGATTTGAAGAAAGTGAGCATAGCCAATTTTAACGTGACTATTCTGGTGCTGATGTTGTGGATCATTCCTGTCAACGTACCTGTCCTTATTGTGTTTTTTCATAACATGGCTGTCAGATGGGAGACGGCGTTTACTTCTCATCACAACATTTTGGCAATCTTCCCAATAATTCTCCTGGTGGGACGCAGTGTACAAGGAAGTTGTCTTCCATACACGTTAGGTCCTTTGCAAAAAAAAGTGACCGTTGCCGTGCTGTGCTATTTTGCATTCTTCACATTGTGCTATGGAGTGAGACATCTGTACTGGCTACACTATTTGCTGAACTTCTTTGCTGCATGGTTGTTTCTATTATCTTTCCCCGTTACTCGGGTTTAATGTACGAACGATGTCATAACTCTACATGATTCACAGGCTGTAGGTAGCATTAGAAAACATTAACAAAGTAGAGTGTGTCGGTCGATTCACTTGTTGATCACATGGGTGGTTCTGGCGATGAAATGTGGTCCGTCATCGTAATCATCATGGGTGTTCCAATATCTCTCCTCCTCCTCTTCGGGGGTTGGGGTGTAGGGAACTTTTTCAGGGTCAAAGTTGTTCGTGTGTGATGTTGCATCCACCTTGGTTGAAGCTGTTCCTGGTTCTGAGAAATAGCTCTTCGTCTCCCCTGAGTGCGTGTATTTGTATGATCCTCCTGATGACGTTGGCTTAGATCCATCTGTAATGCTAGTAGCCCACATCGATGACAATGGAAGAGAAAGTGTCACGAGTAAGGTGCAAATAGAGACAAAGGCGATCTTTGCCAAGTCATTGACGGCGTATGAAACAATGAGAAGCACCGAAGGGATCAACAGGGACTGTGTCGACATGATCAACAGGATATGGAACCCGTCGAACTGTTTCAATCCCAAGTATCTTCTCGATCTAACGGCCCTCACGAGCTTATAGATGAGCATGGCACTCATGAGGTTGATTGAAGATGCAAAAAGGATTGTCTCTGCATCGAGAGCCCTTGAAACAAACGATTCATACCTGAGGATCGAAATGACTGATTGTATCGTTGTGTACAAGGTCAAACCGACAGTTGCGAGTCCTGCTGAAAAGGATATTGAAACCATCGTACGGCCCAGCCATTTCACACCTGGTTCTTGAAAGATGGCACGGACTTGAAAGATGAGAGAGGCTTCAATTGCAGAGACCAGGAAGAACTGGAAGAAGTTTGTAGCGGCATAGATGTTCAAATCGTGACGTGTTGCCAATTCATAGAAGCCCGTGAACTGTAAACCAGTAGATGCCAATGGTCCAAAGATATAGGCAAGGTACAGAGCAGAATGAACGATCACGAGGACCAGACATGTCTGATTCAAGATAAACACTGGTGTCTTTCTGTTCTTTGAGATGAGGAATAGGATGATTGAAGCAATACCAGCAGCTCCAATTCTTGTGCCAAAGATGATTGCATTTTTGATGGTAGTATGCATGTAGTCGTCGATGTCTCCGAACGTTGTATATGCTGCTCCTTCAACAGATGTGAAGTTGAGCAGTTGGGTGACGGGATTGAAGTCATCTGGAAGTTGCACAATCTCTGACATTGTGTGCGTTCTTGCTTGTGTCTTGTGTACGGAAGGATGACGGCCAAGCGATGGTGAAGAACTGTTTTTTATACAGATATGAGCGGACGTTTCACAGTTGTGTTTTTCTCCTTCTAGAGAGGACAATGAGAAGTTTGCATCGGTGATGAGTGTTTTGGGTATAGAGATGAGATGCATCAAAATTCCCCAGCTTATTACCCGTTTCGGAAAGGACAATAGGAGCGGCTCGATGCGAAACAGGGTAAGACCGAGTAGCCTCAAAAGGATGCAGTGGATGCAGTGGACATCAGTCATCGACAGTGGATCTGCGGAGAGGCAGTCATCTCCAACAAGAGTACCCTGTGCATTGACAGTAGGTTTAACCGGGGTTCCCATGCACACCTGTGAGCTCCACCACCAGGCCGATGTATCTCTCCTGGGTGGAACGCAGAAGGCCACTGTGAGTCTGTCTCTGGAATCAACTTTTCAACCACCATGATGGCGCTCTCCGTTCTACTTCACCGGTGCCATCTTCTCTATGCTTACTGCTCTTGCTGAACTCTCGTGCAACTCGCGCCCCAACGACACCCGGACCCCGGATCCACCAACCGACCGACCGTGCTCCGGACATTAAGGCAATCCGGGGGTGTGCTTCTGCTAAAATTCCTTTTTCCTCTGTCGTAAACTCCGCGGCTTTTTACGGGGAAAAGGCGAACCCGGTGGCAGTGGAACTTGTGGGGACCAACAAAGAAGTCGAGGGGCATAAGGATCAGAAGAACAGACACCATACACTGCACTACCATTCCAATATCCAAAGCTAGTACCCGTTCCCCCCTTTTGTCTGTGTTTTTGTTCCAGCTCCACCAGCCCCACCAGCTTCTCCGCAGTTTTTAGGAGGATCACGAGGTGACACAATCGGTCCGCAAAATGGGCGAATGATATTCACAACGGACGACGACCAGGGTGCTTGGGCTAATGGGTGCTGTGCTACGTACCGTAGTCCGGTAAAGGAAAGGAGAATATCCTGTAGTATCGTAACTTCATTAACTTTTTGGTGTGTAGTAGGGCCGGCCCTCAAAACTGTCTGATGTCAACCATGTCGGCAAAACTCACGCTCTTTTTGAACTTCTCCTGCTTTATCACCCTCAGCCCAAGCGGTGAGCGGGACTTCAGAATAGGCTTCACGCCATACGCTTCATAATCATCATCAACGCTTTCATCTTCCGTCTCGCTGTAAATCGCTGAGCTGCACGCAGTGGATGAGCTGGATATGCTGGAGAGACTATCTGCCCTCTCTACCTTGCGCGGTGATTCATGTCTGCCAAGTCTCTGTAGTTGGGGCTTTCCCAGTGGGCCATACAGCCAGGTCACATCGCAGTCCTTGTACCAGTCCACCGTCTCCGGTGAGATCTCAGGGAGGTGGTACTTCAGCTTGGTCCACTTCCTCCAGCTCAGGTTCTCCAGCCTCGCGACATTTGTGCTCAACGGGATCAACCGCTGGTTCACACGCGAGTTGTGTACAAGCTTCCAGCAGTTGTGTAGTTCCAGCTCTGAGAAGTCGAACTGGAAGTAGTCGATCGTGGAGTAATTCGACAGGGTATCGCTGTCGGTGGTGCGGTTGGTCGAAGTTCTGAGCTCCGGGTTGTAAAGGTCATCAAAGGAGTAATCCATGTACATCGTTATGTCCTATACCGGCAGTTCCTTCCCAGCGATTGCTTGCAACCGCGGGGGGGACTTCACTTGTTTATATATTGATATTTTTTTCTTTCTCATCCCTGCCCCGAGAAAGCGGGTCATCGTTTGATTTTCCGGTGGCGCATGAGCCTGCAGATCGTGGGCGCGCGGCCGGGGGGGCAGCGGAAATGAAACAGACGCGGATGCCGGTGATGGACGGCCAGAGGGGCCCACCAACGGTCGGCTGGGCGACGGGAATTCAGTTCATGAGCGGACACAGCACCTCCGGGGACCAGTGTTGCTGTCCCTCTTGCCTCGTCCAGAGTTTCTCCTTCGGGCATTCAGCTTTTGTCTCCTATCAGCCAAAAAGAAAAAGCGGCAACGACGAACCCCTCAGTCGATGACGTGAGTGAAGATTCTTGAGAAACCATGGGGTCCGAGAGTTTAAAACACCAGCCGTCACTTTGCCCGAGAACGCCCCCTTCCCAATGCCCATCTCTATGCCCGTCCATGCTTTGCGATGCTTTGCAGTACTTCAGTGCATGGACGAATGGCATAGTACCATCGCCATGCGCCCAGAACAGCCTGGCAGAGACTGCCAACACTGCTCTTTAGTTACAAGCAACAGGGAGGCAAAACACACAATGACGTCGTGAGGTTTAAGGCTGCTGCTGATGCTTTCTATCCCCTGCCTCCTCGATCGTCACCCCACAGTCGTGTTATGCACTCCAACACCCCATGTCCCGCTCTAGCTGATAGTCAACCTGTCACCCAGCACTCTCAGTCCCCCTATTCCTTATGACGGACGATCGATGCCGATTCCAGCCGGACACAGACCACAGTCCGCTTCCCCCCTGGTCGGCCCGTGTGACACCCCCCCCCCCCCCCCCCCCCCATGACAGATTAAGGGTAGAAGGTGTAAGCACACAGATGAGGTACATAACACCTGGACATCAAGGTCACATTTTGATTACGTCATATCAAGTAAAGTAAACACTCACATAAATCCAAAATTTGCATGTGATCAAAAAAATGACATGCGAAGCTCTGAAGTTTGTACATACACCGGCGAACCCTCCAAAGTCTGACGAAGTCGTTGAAACCACGTCACTCATTCTTGGTCTCCTTTGATTCCTTGGTGGTACTCTCCTGGCACCGGTCCTGCATTCTCTGCAATCCACTCCGCTTATTTACAGGACGCGCACCGTATTGTCCCACGTGCAGCAATACAAATTTACATTCTTTGATGACATATTGATACCACAATGGATCATATCCCCAAGCTAAACAACGAGCCAAGGACTCCGCCAGTGGCTAATTTGTCTCCGGACTTCCACAATTATAGAGCGTTTTTGAAGTCTCCTAATTCTGTTTCCGAGGACAAGTTCACCCTTTCCGAGATGGACTTTGAGTCGGCATATGCCATGCTCACCCAATCGCCGAACTTCCATATGACGCCCATGATGAACAATGCAATGGGCTTCCCTGTTCCTGAGTTCAGAGATATTCTGTTCCAGTCCAAGACTCCGAGCCCGAAGATCCCTTCCCCAATGATGAACTTGGAGACGTTACAAGGATTCCCAAAGCAGGATGAACTCCTCTCCGCACATGAAACCACGGCACTCGAGCATTTTCTCGACAGCATCATCGAGATGCCTAATAAGCTGAAGAAGGAGAAGGATGAAACAATGGCATTTCCTGAAAGTTTGGAGTCCATCGTACCATCACCCTTGGGTCTATCGATACCATCAACGGGGATGTCTCTCAAACATCCGCTCGAGGCGGAGAAAGAGATTGAACCACCAGCGAAGTCCACAAAGGAGAGGAAGAAACGGAAAGTCCTTTCAGAGGAGCAAAAGAAGATGCATCACTCAACCAGTGAGCAAAGACGCAGAGGTCAGATCAAGGAAACATTTGACAGGCTAGTGAGTCTATTGCCTTTGAACCACTCAAAGAGGACACAGAGCAAGAGTGTCGTTCTAGAAACTGCTCGCAACGAAATTGACAGACTGATGAACGCTAACAAGGAGCTCAGGAAGCTTTTGGATTTGAAATAACGATTGAATGATACGGCATTGATAAACAAAAAACAAAACAAAACATGTAAATCATATTGGTGTCGAAGTGAAAAATGATTATTAAATAAATTGGCGTTCATGGGTTCATAAAGTGATCGTTGATGTCAATGTTGAGCCCGGAAGCGAGGTTCGTAGTGGTCATGGAGGGAAGACCGCCACCGAGGAAGTCCAGCATCATGTGCATTCCACCACCACCACTATAGTCATCCACATCAGCCGGTAACACCTTGGAAACACCCTCAAGGAACCAAACTTTGTCTTTCATCTCGGTGGTGAAGCCTCTGAGTAGGGTGTAGTAACTTCGCATGATTCTCATCGCTGAGAGATCGCCAGACATGAGCAGCACTAGGAAAGTCTTGTCGAGCAACGCAGGAAAGGCAAAGATCCGGAGGATGAAATCCGACTTGTACTTCTCATGGTTGAGCTTGTCCAGGTACGCGAGCGTGATCAGGTACGGAGAGTCATACTCCACAGGATATAGATCGGCAATGGACTGGTCAAAGCAAACGAGATCCGAGATTGAAGAGTTCTTGTCATTGATGATGTCCCCAAGGTCACTGAGATCCACGGAAATGAATTTGAAGAACCTGGATGACGGTGGCAGTGGCCATACGGCTGTGAGGATTGTGGCAGCACCTTTGACATGGAAGATCCAGGCAGACGCTGGAAGGGAAGTCGGTGAGAGTGACGATGGTAAGGATGCATTTGCCAATGAGTCCATGATCAGGATCAGTGCCGATGCCACCAGAGCATCAGTGTTTTCACTCGAGATCTCCAGCACCGCTTCACGCAGCAGCCTTAGAGCTTCACCACGGTGACGGTTGACATGCTGCTCCATGTGCTTTTGAGTCCTCGAGAGATGCGTTGCCGAGAAAGCCAAGATGGAGTGCATCAAGAACGGGTACTCGAACGCTAGCTGGGGAATATCGTCGATCCAGATAACCTCATCAGAGATACCAGCAGTGGTGATTGTGGGCGCGACGAGTTTCGCATAGTTATACATCAGCTGCAGGTCCACAAGGTTGAGTGAGGTAGAACCGTTGTAGCCGTGCAGCGCCGAGGGCATGCTTGTGAAGTCATTCCCACTGGTCATGGGCTGGTGCATGGAAAGCGGTGAGGGGGCAGAGGTTGGTGACATTGTCGGCTGTGGGGAGATTGTTGGATTGTTGGACATCCCGCTCAGGTTGATCGACAGGGTGCTAGCTGACAGAGTAGTGCCTGTTAGCGTGTTGCCAGACAGATGACTGAGCAGCGACGCGTGGATAGACGGATCCACAGGTGGTGTCTTCACGCCAAAAGTGGCAAACTCCTCATGCCGCTGCTCCTGCTGCTCCATCTTGGGCTGCTTCAGGGTCCGTCCCGTCAGGAAGTCCTCGCTGGCTGCCGAAACGACTATCTTGGCCGAGTAAACGCATTCGATGCCCATGTTGTCGCACTTCTTGCAAATGGGCTTGGCCTCGTCACACTTGACCCGGCGCCGCTTGCAAGTGTCGCAGCCCATCTTGGACTTGTTGTGGAACTTGCGCTTGCCCGTCGACGTCTTGCTCACGGTTTTGCCGTCGCGTTCCACGAGCTCTGCCCGGGAGCCTCGTCTCTCGTTGTCTTGAGCCATCGTTGATGGTGGCGTGGCTCTAATTGCGCAGAAAAGAGCTCCGTTGAAAAGAGCGGTATGGCGCTGACTGTGGCAATGGTGTAAGAGTCCAGTTGAATAGACGTCTTAGCAATGTTGAATGGCCACAGTTTCAGAGAGGCTGTGCGAGTGAGAGGTCGATGAGGGGTCGTTTAGGCGTGTCGTTTACGCATCTGTGACAATAGCGCGACGGTCTGTTCTTAAACGAGCAACCGTTTTTTTTCTTTTTTCTCTCAGCTAATTGTAGTCGTCACATGACCCAAACCGCGCGATATTTGGACGCCGCTACAGCATATTGTGTTGTCGTACGATAACCACCAGCTTGTGTATTCAGTGGTCGTGAGGGTCCTCTTTCTCAGGTTCTGGGTCCACGGTGATCATCGTGTCGATTCTCAGAATGGCGATGCTGGCCTCCAGCGCAGACTTGAGCGACTTGATCTTGGACATGGTTGGCTCCAACACACCCGCTTTTGACTCATCAACAACCTTTCCATTGATGAGGTCCAGTCCATAGTTCTTGTAGTTCTTTCTCTTAACATCCGCAGGCAGCGCAGACTGGCTTGCACTGTGGTATGATCTAAGCTTGGCGATGAGGTCAGACGCATCCTTCGCGGCGTTGGACGCAAGGATCTTTGGGATTGTGAGCAGAGCACTGGCGAACTCAAATATCGGAAGCTGTTCACGAGAGCCCACGGTGGTGGCGAAATTCTCCAAGTAGATGTTCAGAGCGGCCTCGACGGCACCTCCTCCTGGGACAACATTGCCAGACTCCAGAGTTCTCTTGATCACACTGAGCGTGTCATGTAGCGATCTCTCCATCTCATCCAAAGTGTAGTCATTTGGTCCCCTGAGAATGATGGAGGCTGCAGAGTGTGCCTTGGTGCCCTTGATCAAGATGCACTCATCGTCAGAGATTCTCTCCTGAACAACCTCCTCGGCGTATCCCAAGTAGCTTGCCTCAAAAGTCTCCTCACCTTCCAAGTTGGAAAGGTTGCTGAGGAAAGTTGCACCGGTGGCTCTGGCAATTCTTCTGAGATCCTCCTTTTTACAACGTCTTACAGCCATCACACCAGCCTCGATGAACTCCTTCAGACACAGATCGTCAATTCCCTTTGTGGTGAGCACAACGTTCGCACCGGCAGCTATTATCTTCTTGATTCTATCCAGTACAATACCGTATTCCCTCTTGCGAATCTCCTCCAACTGCTCCGGGTCATCGATATTTATCTGTACACCAAGAGCCATACGTGCCTTTTGAAGGTTGATATCCAGCACTGCAATCTTCGCACCGGTCACTTTCTTCAACATTGCCTGCGACGCGACAGTACAGTTCAGTGCATAGCCCTTGACAAGTTGCGATTCAGTAGAGGACTTACCGTGCGCCTTGAGGATGTTCACCGCCTTGACAGGGTATTTGATCTCGCCTTTACCGTTCTGTGTCTGCACGGCGAGCATGGCATCAACGGCAAGCTTTGAAAAAAATTCAGAGTCTGCACCAATGATCTTGGATGACATCGACGTCTTGGCGATGTTGATTATGGTCTCCTTTCCAAGGGACTCCACTGGCATTGACAGCACATCGGTGATGTACTTGATCGCCTCTCTCAAAGCAACTCTATAGCCTGTAATGATTGTGGTTGGGTGGATCTTATTCTTCACCAGCTCATTAGCTCTCTTGAGCAGCTCAGCGGCGATGATAACCACCGAGGTTGTTCCATCACCAACCTCCTGGTCCTGTTGCTGTGCTAGATCAACGAGGATTCTTCCAGCTGGATGCTGCACATCTAGCAGGCTGAGGATCGTGGCACCATCGTTCGTGACAACAACGTCACCGATGTCATCCACAAGCATCTTGTCGAGACCAACGGGGCCCAGAGAAGACTTGACAACGTTGGCGACGGCCTGGGCAGCCAGGACATTCTGGTTACGGATGTCTTCGCCACTGATCTTCTCACCACCAAGGACTATTCGGGGTTAGTATGGACACAGCGTGGTATCAATCAGGGACAATGTCACTTACACAGAGTCTCAGAGCGCGCAGCTCCAAACATTTGAGCCATTGTTGCTGTGTAGTAATGGCGGTTTCCTAATATGCGTTCTTCATCTCAGTGGACGTTGTCCAAAGTTTTTCGTGTCGGTGGAGTTGGTTAGTGCTGTCATTTACGCAGGAGAAGGGCCACCTAAAGGCATAGCCTCGGGCAGAAAGCAGTATCAGATCTACGCTGGGAGTTTCTAGCTGGAAAAACGCTACATCTTGGACGCGTCAAGGGGGAACTAGACATATTCACACAGCACGTACTGTTGGGGGCGATTCATTCGGCAAAGAGCAATGGCTCACAGAGGCAAGTCGATAGATCATCAAAGAGGTTGCTGTTACTTAAAAATATGGTGCTCCAGCCCCCGAGAATCAAATGCGGACCACACCACCACCCTGAAAACAAGATCAAACACGCCAGCTCTTTACAGAATGACACACTTCTTCTTTCTCTTAGTCTGCACTGACTCTGGCTCTAGGGCAGCGACAATGGCCTCGTCAAACACGTTCTTTAAACCTCTCTGCGTGAGCGCAGAGCACTCAACGTACTTTACAGCACCGAGCTTCTTTGCAAGCTTCTCACCCTCCTCTGGTCTAATTGGCGCGGCACCTTGTCTCTTGAGACGTTCAATGATGATCTGGTCATCTCTCAGGTCGATCTGTGTACCGACGATGATGGCTGGCACGCCAGGAGCGTGGTGGTGGATCTCTGGGAACCACTTCTCCCTGACGTTCTCGAACGAGGAAGGCGAGGTGATAGAGAAACACACAAGGAACACATCGGTGGATGGGTACGATAGCGGGCGAAGACGGTCATAGTCCTCCTGTCCCGCTGTGTCGAATAATCCGAAGGTGTACGGCTCGTCACCAATCATCACAGTGACCGCATAGTTGTCAAACACCGTTGGAACGTAGTCCGCTGGGAACTTGTTTGTGGTGTAAGATATAAGAAGACAGGTCTGTAGTGTTAGTAGTGTTCAACCCAGCCAATGTCATCAGGCAACGTACTTTTCCGACGGCACCGTCGCCGACGACAACGCATTTGATTGTTTGCATCCTTGATATTCGTTATCAAAGCGACCGGAATGTGTGTCTTTGGGTAGTGCTGGGGCGAGACGTCTGTAGGCTGGGGTCTCTCAAGGCTGGTAATTAACACAAGGCTGATCTCCAATGTAGCTGCAGGGGCTGTCTTTTCCAAGGATGTAACCCACACTAAACCGTCGTCTGAGGACCTGAGCTTCCCCCGTTCGTTGGTTTCTTTGCAACGCTCGTTCGCGAAAACAACGACGGAGGCTGAGATGAAACAACACGCGAAAACTACCGTATGCGGACATGGAACATACGCCTGTACTGTTCACATCATTAATTAGCTAATTGACACGCATCCCACCCTCGAGACAACGGCAGCCACACCCGGTCGCACACTCCTCCGACTGGCGCCACCAGTCGCTAGCACATGTTGCGTGCGTCACGTGCCCGCACTTGTGACACGCAGAGACCCGTCTCTTGAGCTTCAACCCACAGTAGCCGCAGTTGTCTCCCTGTGAACTCAGCAGCTGCACCCGGCCTTTGTGCGAGTCCGTCATTGGGATCGAGCCCTCGTAGTTGAACTTGAGGATCTCTGCCCGGCGAAGAATATGGCCCCAGGTGTACAGGATGTTGGCATATTCGTCTCTGTAGCGATTGTACCGTTGATCCTCCGTATCGATCAGACTCACACCAAATGAATCCTCTGAATAGCCGAGCTGGACTTCGTTGAACATCTCAATCTTGACGCTCACGCTCGGCCTGACCTCTCCGACGATGCTTGGTGATCGAGAAAAGGGCAGGCGGGTGATGGATTCGGAGTACTGGGACCCTGTCGTGTCGCTCGTGGACATCAATCTGTAGTTTCTGAACGATGAAGTCTCCGATGACAGCTTTTCTGCAGTGTCTGCCATAGAGACCGTATGGAGGATACAGCTCATCATTGCAAGCATTTGGACATTGCCCAATTTTTCATAGTAAGTCATCATTTCCTCAATCAACCACGTCCGTCCGAAGGGATGCACTCCCCAGTAAAACTCCTTCCTCAGGATGAAAGATAGCACTTTCCACGAGTCATACAGGTCTGTGTACCCATACTTGGCACATACTTCGCTGTTATGAGCCGCCAGGACATCGGGTGCAGCTCCGGTAATTTTGCACTCCTCTGCCAACTCCATTTTGGACGGTATCAGATCCTTAAAGTCTAATATGGCAACAACATTCTTCTGCTCAGATGTCTGCGTGTGGCTGGACTTTTCAGTCACCACTGACTCTCTCTGTTGATAGTTCTGGATCTTGAACACCCCAGGCAACCTTGATTTTGTAGCCAGATCCTGCTGAAGGATGTCGTTCCAGTCATCGTTCAGACTATCATCGCTCATCTGGTCGTCATCGTACAAAACCTGCGTGCTGAACCCACCCTGATCAAATTTCATCGTCTTCTCGACAGGTTTTTGCTCTTGCTGTGGGATGAAGAAGCACACGAGTTTCCCCGTTTTGGTCCATGAGGCCCCACAACCCTTGGGGATCGGTGTACTATCAGATCGTGGACCAGGACCAAAAGTGGATGACCTCATTGGAAGCAGCTCATCTTCTTCGTCATCGCTCGATGCTGCACTAGATTGTGGAGATATGACAAAGTCCTCCACCTGTGAAAAGTTCAGACTCACTTCGTCATCGGAATAGATGTTCCGCAAATCGATCTTCTCACCCATGAGGAACCTTAAACAGGGTTCCAATGAGAATCTGGAATGGTCCGCATGTTTCTCCGAAATCTCATTCAGGTTGAGGAGGATTTCCTGTCTTTTCTCCAGTGACAGATCCTTGTTCTCCTCGATGGTGAAACGCGATGGCTTTGATGGATATTCCTTTGGCAATTCAATCTCCACTCTCAAGAACACCAAGTCCTCAGAATCAGCCATCCAGGGGCCCTTCAACGATACCACCAATGTGCCAGTGGAGACTGATATTTTTTCGAATTGCACACGAGGGAATTTATGCCCCACAACACTCACCTCTTCACCCAAGTTGTCGGGCGTGTTGTCCATTGTGAGACTGTTCGGGTTATGATCCTGCGGTGGTGCAAATGCAGAGCGGCCAATTCGCACACCAGAGATCCAGTTTAGGTGGGCATCGGTATTTGTATTCTGACCTCTGTTTGAAACGAATGTGTCCTTTGTCATCTTCAAAGTGAGCTCACCGTCATCCGAACTTGGCTCTTCAGCATACGAAACATAATCATAAGGTTCCAAATCCACCGGCTCTCCCCGTTGGAAGTCCAATTTCTCATACAGTTCGTCGTTCAGACTCCACAGTCTAAGATCACAATCCTTGGACCAGGTCACGAGTTGATATTCACGGTCGTCAATCCCACTGGTTCCATGCCTCTGTCTCCATAAGAAATCCGTCACGCGATCAGTATGGCCCTTGAACACATGACATGGCTTCAAGTTCGACTCACCTTCTAAATCCTTGTAGTTTGCCAGATATATAGCGTTGGATCCTCCTCTCAGGGGCATGATGGCACAGCCATGCCCAAAGGGCATATGACGTGCCCTCCATACGGGGAACCCCGTGGATATTACGCTTGTGGGCACGTCTGTAGATTTCGACAAGTCCCAAAACTTGACGGTGCCATCGTTGGATGACGAGACGATCTCACTTGCAGTGGTCCGGCTGAAATCAACACCGTTGATCTTTCGATCGTGTGCTTCAACTTTATGCACCGGTTTGGTATCGTTTCGAAGGTCCCAGAGGTAGAAGTAATTATCATGCGAGGAGGACAACAGGTTTGCATTCTTGAAGTTCCACTTGACGTGGGAGGCACCTGCCCTCCAATCAGAGACAGAGTACACCGGCCTCTTGGGTTGTCTCGTGTCCCACGCCAGGACGGAGGTATCCACCGAGCAAGTGGCCAGTAGGTCAGGATGGTCAGGGTGAAAGTTGATATCTGTTATTGCACGGGTATGCCCATGTAACACGTGCTCTATTGCCTTGTCAGCTGTCCTCGATAGGTTCCATACCGTGGCCTTTTGGTTTGAAGTGGAGATGACCCATGCTGGTTTACAGGCATGTGGAGACCACTGCACGTCTGCAACTTCCCAAGAGGTGAGATGATGTAGCCAGCGCGGCGGGGAGAAGGGATCGTCCAAGTCGACGACATACAGCCCTCGACGACTGTGGAAATGTTAGCTGTGGTAGTTACACAAAGGGGAAGGGACTCACCCAGCGAGGACGACATCCCTGCCAGTGGGGTTTATGGAAACGGCACCGACACCGCCATCGACTCGCAAGGAGAGCGAGTTTCCGAACGTGACGGAGTCATATGGCGTCTGCCCATTCATGTGGTTTTGTGTGTGTTGTTGTGGGTCTGATTGTATCAATTCTTCAGGTACATTAAATATAATCGCCCCGGCCCTGTCAATGGGAGCACGAGCTACCATTTAACCATTGGGACACAATGCCAATGCCACGGTCTGCAAGTGGAATACAAAGATGACTAGTTGGGCAGCCGTTGTTCCCATTCGCATCACCGGCTTGTCAGCAACATCATTGATCACACAATTACTTAGCCTTATGTTGGCATAGCTAGCATCGATACTACAGAAGAGGTAAACCGTAGCCAATTCCTTTATCCATGTCCTTATAAACGCCATTAAACCAAGCAAACCAAATATTATTTTGCCCCCCAGAGCAGAAGCATTCCATGAGCCCCACAGAGACATTAGAACCATCTAATTATCCAGCCACCGGGCATTGCACCAACCTTTCACAACAAACTGTGTATTCTTATCGAGGACCCCTCTTGGCCCCAACTCAGCACCAAGCTCATCCTCCAGTGTAGCCCATGGCTTACCCCGGGGTCTTGAAGCTGCAGAGCCGCCATCGACACGGATGTACTCCGGGGTATGATCGCAGAGCGCATCCTCACGAGGCGGGAGCACCACGCATTGCCATAGTCTTTGGCGCACGAGCAGTGCAAACTCACGGCGTGAGCCGCGGAACAATGCTGGGTCATGCAGGAATCGTTCCTCCTCGTCCTGTGAGATTTCCGGGAGGGAGTGTGATTCCCTGGCAGCAGATTCGTGTGCGTAGAGTCTCAGGAACTTGGAGTTTATGCGCGGTTCACGGGCGCGATGCACGGTGAGCTGTGCAGATGGTGCCGGCTGTGAAGTGACGCGATACGTCTCCAATTCTTGTGATTGTTCTGGATGTGTGCACGTTGAGGGCACCTTGTCATCCGTCATCCGAGGTTGTAGTTCAAACAGTAGTTCATTCTGTGAATGCGCGATGGACTTGATCGAGCGCGTCAGATTTGACACGAACGACGGTTTCGGAGTGAAAGGCTGCGACTTAATCGGCAGTATTGACACCATGGGAGCCATGGTGAAGAAGTCCTCATCGATGTCCTCCATGTATGAGCTCTTCTCGAATTCAAGAGGATGGGTATCGCACTCTTCCGTTTCCGCCGAGAGCAGAGAGCATCCGGAGCTCAAGGAGCAGCAGTCCTGTGATTGCGATGAGAGTGATATCGACTCTCTCAGTCCGTACTTGCGCTGCTCAAGCACGCTCTGCAGCGAGGGCGTCGTAGCCGGCGAGTCCGGAGCACAGCGCTTGATAGGGATGGGGATCGCCAGTGGCTCATCAACCAGCACCGAGTAAACCGAGTGAACCACCATCGGAGTTGCAGCCTGAAGAGGTACAGGCTCGTGGGAGAGGAGGAAGAAGGAAGGGAGAGGCTGTCCGAGGCTGTCGTGTGACGGTGTCCTCGCACGCCCACCTCCGTGTGCGGCGGGGCGTTGCAGTTTGCTTTTATACGGAGCGCTGGCCCAAAAGGGGAAGCGCCGTCTACTCCGGTTGGGGCGCGCCTAAATTCCGCGAGACTTCGGAAAAAAAAAAACAAAAAACAAGAAATGTGGGCGCGGGTTTAAGCGGAATTAGAAACTGATATCTGGAACTGTGGCACTACACACTAAAAGCGGGCCTGGACGATAAGCCATCCAATCTACAGATAACCATTGGTGTTGTGACCGTTCTGCTCACTTGTGGTATACATTGTTTGTACAGTGGTGCGGGGGTCGACAACTCCGCAAGAGGCGCTGCCGAGCTTCGAAACAGCACTGGAACAACGCACCAGCGCGTGCAAGCGGGTCTTCGCTCCTCATTTGGGCCAGCTCCAGCTTTTCCGAAATAATAAAAAAAAATATAAAAAACCATTAAAAAAATAAAAGAGCACGCGCAAATTTCCAGATGCGGACGCTTTGCGGGAAACTCCTTCGCCGGATACTGCGGAGTTTGCACAGGTGTTTTCCGAGTGTTATTCACTATATTAACGTGGTTTACCATTGCAGATCTGACGATCTTTCCGCCTTGGATATCCCTTGGGCTTGCTCCACATATCGCTGGTTGGGACACGAGCTGGCGCAGATTGCTCAACAGACTACATGTCGACTGTACGTAAAAAAACATTGCGTCAGCTAAACCCTTAGCCTCCGGAAGTAACTCCAAGGGTTCATCACCAAGAACTCGTAGGCAAACAACAGCAGCAGCAGCATCGTGTCGATCCACATGATCTCCCTGAGTGGTTTATCCTCCCATACCCACGTCAACCCAAATACCAACAAGCCCACAGGGATTCTAAAGCCAACCCTCCAATAATGGTTGAAGTAATGCACTCCGGGTTCAGTGCGGTCCGCATCTGCCAACGCCAGCGCCGTCAATGCAGCAAGTGACACAAGCAGCCCAACGTGGAAGAAGACGAGCACTCCAAACTCCTCGTGCTCCAGATGTGTTTCATGGGAGCTTGACAGATCTGCCCCAGCGTCACCAACGATCAATAGCCCCGCGATGGCAAAGAAGTGACCATAGATGAAAACCATTGAACTTGTGGCAGATCTTCTCAGGGCATGTGTGGCTCTGAATGAACCATCCTTCTGTGCATAGAGCCCCAAAAAGATGAAGGCGTTCAAGAGCACGCTCACCCCCCTGGACAGATTATCGTTCCAACCATATGCCAAGGGTGATCCTGCGGTTATAGAGTACAGAAACTCACCAATGGCAATGACAAAGAAGGATCTGAACCGTTCGTCTTCATGCTCAATGTTCAACGCCGTGGAAAAGTCCAGTTTGAGTTTCCGCTTCATCCAGGGGTGAACACTCAGACAAAACATAACCTGTTCCAAAATCAGCAACAAGAGCGCAAAGACACCTCTATAGCCCAGCGAGGGGATCAAAAAGATGAAGAACCAACAACCCGATGTGATGGAGATCATCAGGCCGTACAACCTCATTTGGAACCGATGTTCCTTGATGTAAAGGGAGTAGAACGTTAGCATTGCCGCAAACGTAAACCCACTGACAGAGTAGCTGATGATCACCGAGAGCCATGCTGTGTGGCTTTCCACCTCGTCAATGCCTTGGCAGTTGTTCACAAACACCAGCAGCAAAGCCAACTGCCAGATGACAAAGACACGCTGCAGCAGATCGTCATTAAAGTAGTAGTTCATAAACTCCTTTAACGATGCCCAGATCTGCCAAGCTGGTCCAAATAGCAAGATGTACTTGGCAGCAGCGGTCCACGAATGCTCCTCGACGGCACTTGAAGCGAGGTTGGCAGCAACCCCAACGTAGACCAAATCGATAAACAGCTCAAACGTGCCCGATGCTCGCTCGTGCTTGGTACGATACAGTGTGCCATTGTGGAAGTAGTTCAGGGCATACGGCTCGGTGAAGTACGGGTTCAAAGACGGCGGGTCGATGAACTTGACCTTGACATCGCCATACTTCTTGACAAACTCCGCAACCTCAGAGATCTCATCCAGCTGGAGACCTGTGGCCTGTTCCACATCGCTGCCAGTGGCACGCTGGCCATCCGTTCCATGGTCCGATACCGTGGGCAACACTGTGCTCTTGCTCATGGAACCCTTCTTTTCTCGCTTTCCCCAGATGTTTTTTTTTTTTAGTTCAGGGTTGTTTGTTTTCGCCCCCAAAATTCCGCAACGCTTTTCTTTCCCTTGCATGCGGGGCTGGAGAGCCAGCCAGAGGGGATGCGGGCCGCCTCAAAAAGGAACATTGTGAAACGCACACGCGCACGGGGATCAACCAGCTGTGATTGGATGCTCATTGTCTGTTCTATCAGCTGGAGTTGTTCTCTGCTCTTTGTCAGATACGGGGGAGTGCGCATGCCGCGTTATCAGGTCTAAAAAAACGCCTTGCGGCTTTCCAGAAGTTCGGTCTTCCGTCCATCTCTGGAACAATCAATCATCACACCAATGGCTCCTGTCGACGTTTTCCTCAAGGGCAAGACCGCAATTGTCACCGGTGGTACTAATAATTTTGGCGCAGAGACCATTAAAGAGCTTGCACGCCTTGGTGCAAACCTCGTTGTCAGCTTCCACTCCACCAGCTAGCAGTCTGCTGCCGAAAATATTGTGGGTGAGCTCAAGTCCCAGTATGGAGTTGATGCGATCTTATATCCAAGGTGACCTTGCCCAAGAAGCCGACGCTCAGAAGCTGTTCCAAACCACCAAGGAGAAGTTGTCATCATCAATGCGGGAAAGGTTCTCAAGAAGCCGATTGCCGAAGTTAGTACCGCGGAGTTTGACTCCATGTTTTAAATCAACTCCAAGGCCTCCTTCCAGTTCTTGAAAAATGCCTCGCAGTACATCAACGACAACTAGGTCCATCGTGTTCCTCGTCACATCGTTGCTTTCCGCCTACTGTGATTCCTACGGTATCTACCAAGGTTTCAAAGGCCCCAGTTGAGTACAGTTTCAAGGCTGCTTACTCTACTTTAAAGGTATCAATGTTTGCTGTGTCGCTCCGGGCCCAATGGACACTCCCTTTTTGTATGGACACGAGACCAAGGAATTCGTGGTCTTTTTCAGAATGATGGGGGCTTGGTGGAAGACTCAAAGTTGAGGACATCGTCCCAATTGTGAGATTCTTGGTTGCCGAGGGTCACTGGATCACTGGACAGATCATCTATGCCTCTGGAGGGTTCACTGCTCATTGAGTGTGCCGACTGGTGTTGCCACTTGGCAAAGAGATTTATGATTTCGGAACCCTCAACGTAGTATGCGTAGTGTGTAGCAGTAGTCTGTGCGTGTGGTCACCGGCTGAACTTAGATGGAACGGAACAATTTTAGTGCATGCTGGAATGTTCTTCAAATTATTCGGTTATGGCTCTTCGCTTCTCTTAAAAGCCTTCCTTCTACACTGCCAGTCCAGCACTCAAAGCAAACTAAAAACAACAACACTAAAGCAAGTCGGTACTCAAGCCTTAAAAATCAATACAGGTCATGCTCCGTGATTTCTTTGTCCTCATCGATCAATTCTTTCCAGCGTTGCATCAACACTCTCCAACGTTGCATCAATTGTGTTCGGTATGATGCGCCTAGCTCGAAACCACGCTGCGCCTTTCCATCTCCCCTGGACAATCCGAAAACCAGATTTCTCGAACACCAACCCAGTTTTCGGTGATTATGGTAGGGTAATGGTGTTTTTGGTGGATGGTGGTGTCCTCTATTATGGCCGGGTAATGGTCCCTTCTGGTCGAGCTCTTGAGCTATGGGCGGGTAATGGTCTGTTTTTTTTTGGTTGTGGACGGTCGCGGCTTTGATTTGGGATTGTGTTCAGAACCGACACCATCGTTCTAAATCCAGCTAATATCTATAGAAAGAAGTTCAATCACACCATTTACTAGTTTTCAGTCTTCGAAAATAATGCAAAGTGATAAGGTAGTACTATTGGATTCTGATAGCCGTCATAGACCCTGAGTGCTTCTTGTTAAAGAGAAGAAAGGCCGACTAAAGAGCGTTGTCGTTATGGTAGGGTAACAGTGTGCGTGGTCGGCTCGATGGGAAAATTCATGGGTTTTCGAAAAACTTGAAAATTTGAATTTTTGTAAAACTGTGAAGATCGAGAGGTTGCGCAAAAAACCTGGGAGCTTTTGTATGCGGAATAGAAAGTCTATCATATCAATCAATACGGAAGGTATAACCTTCTGCACCGCTTGGTTCACTTCTTAGGACTCTCCCTCACGACTTTTGCCCTCTGTTCTCCCTAAAAAAGTCAGTTTGAGCAATCTATGAGGTGCTGCATGTTGCGTCACTTACAATTACCCCATGTTACAGGCCCATTGGCAGTAGTCTAGAAGAGGCTGCGGTTGCACTGCCCTTGAATTTGTCTTATCTCGTCCCTACAAATCCCGCTAGTTGGATGGGTCCCGGTTGCGTTCTGTGAGATCAACAATTAGTGTAGTTACACCACCGCCGTGACCGATAAGAACCATTACCTGGCCACAACTAAGATGAGCACGGCCAGATCGTGGAGAGGACAAAGCTGGAACCACAGACCACAGACCCCATGGATACTCTCTTGCAACATGGAGACGCTCTGTGCGATCTTGTTCTGAGGGGAGTGGATATGAGTATCCGGGAAACTGACATCTGCTTTGGTAACTTGAGGTAATTCAACGGTGAGAGGAACGCACACCACGAATGTGTCGGGGTTGGGTTTCAAGGTGCCAAGTTTCAAACCTCGAGGAGCTGACAGCTGTGTTCCTGTGGATCCGATTTCAAACTTCACCTCCATCACCAGAGAATCATGAATACCATGGGATCAAGAGCTGTAAAGTGAGGGCAGCTAAGGTTGTTGGTAGCAGCCCATGAAGCGGCACAATGGGAATGATGCCACAGCCATACGGTGAAGAATGTAGTTCAAGCTTAGCGAGTTCAGAGTTAGCAATTTGCTGGGCTCGCCACAGAGAGTACCCAGCACTCTCGGATGCCAGCCGGGCCCTGTCCACTGCTCCACAGTTGGCTGTTGGCTGTTGGCTGTCAGTTTGACATTAGGGGACAGTCGCGAAAATCTCCTTATTGGTTCAGGGGATGGGGATCCGCGAATTCTTCCGCATCCGGACCAAAAAACACAGAAATACACAACAAGGAGCACAAAGAAACGTCTCTTGCAATTTGCCATCAACGCTCAGCCTCCACTAGCACAGAACCCGCACCATGTCCTACCAGAACATAAACAATCCACCGGAGTACTCAGATGCCCCACAGGCAGATCCCCTAGCAGATGACTTCAAATATGACACCGTCGTCTCCGGGTGCGAGTTGAGCATCCGCCAGCAGTTTGTCAGAAAAGTGTACACTTTGCTCTTCTTTCAGCTTCTCTTGACCACGATCATGGGAGCAGTGGTCTCGCTGAACGACTCTGTCAAACAGTTTGCCCTGTCCAACATTTGGCTGTTCTTTGTGAGCACAGTGGGTGCCATCGTTTCCATGATTGCCGCCTTCATGAAGAGCAAGCAGTATCCTGTGAATTTGGTGCTTTTATCACTCTTCACGCTTTTTGAAGGATACACTGTCGGTGTTGTTACCAGTCTTTACGACACGAATATAGTCATAGAGGCTCTTGTGATCACGCTTGTGATATTTGTTGGACTCACGGCATTTGCATCCCAGTCAAAGTACGACTTTACCTCATGGGCCGGCGTGCTGAACTCCTTTATATTTGCTCTCATCGGCATTGGTTTTGCCATGTTCTTCTTCAGGCCTTCAAATACGATGGAACTCGTGTACGGCAGCTTGGGTGCCCTCGTCTTTTCCGGCTACATCCTTGTGGATACTCAGCTGGTGATGAGAAAGTTCAACGTGGAGGACGAAGTCCCCGCTGCTATCACGCTCTACTTGGACATGATCAATCTGTTCCTAAACATCCTCAGAATCCTCGCCTCCCGCAGTGATGATTAAGACATTTCCCCGCACCTAAAGGCGAGCTCTTTTTTATACGATTTCATGACCTTTATCAGGAACAAATTCTCAAACTATTGTTGACGTAAACACCACCCGAACCGAAATGGCTGAAAACACGTGTAGGTATGTGCGGATCTACCTCTCATGGCAAGACTGACATTGCAGTACTCTACACAACGCTAACTCTCAACTCCACGACGTTGTTTACCGCGGAATCGCCACAGTTGGCCAAACTGGCCCTCTTCACCTTACCTGAGGCCATCGCTTCCCACATGGCAATGATCAACGCATCCACCACGCCACTGGGCCAACTCGCATTGGAAATCGGTGGTCGCGGTGTTGTGGTAATGTACGCCAAGGAGTCCATTGGAGGAGATGTTGTCACCGTGGTCACTGTTGTCGACTCGTTGGCAGGAAGGATCCTACCGATCATTACACTTCAACGGTTGCTTGACGAATGGAGGGCATTCAACGCAGATGAAGAAGCGAATACAATCACTTTCAAAGTGATCTTCAACCATGTCATCAAGACTTTGGAGAATGAGCACGCTAGAAGTGGACTAGAACTCACAAGGGAGGAGTTGGAAAGAACCAGAAGCGTCATGGAGAGCAATATTGAGCAAGTGGTGGAACGCAACGAAAGAATTGGGCTCCTAGTGGATAAGACTGATAGACTACAAGTTCTTAGCAATGGATTTAGAAGCACAGCTGTCAAAGTTAAAAGGTCGATGTGGTGGCAGAGCGTCAAGTTCTGGGCTATTATTGCTACCATTGTCATTGCTCTACTGTTTATCGTGATTTATGTTGTTTTTTGACTGTCAACAGGCTTCGGTGACACGTGGAAGAGCCTCGGGCTCTAGCAGAACCTCCGGCAAAGGTTCCACACGCTCTTTTTTGAAGCTGATCCACGTCTCAATATTTGTATCGCAATCCCGTGTGACAACCAAATCATCACGGTTCAAACCCACAAGAGGAGCGTTTATATTCACAACGTCAATCTTCAGCGCCTTGGCTATGATTTCGATGCAATGCGCCTTAGGGAATGAGAGATTGCGAAACATCAATGGACCATCAGGTCTCGTCAGACGTATGCTAAGCCTGTTGAGCTTGTGGAAAGTCATGTTAGAGATCTCTCGAAGATCATTGCAATCATGAATGGTCACTTCTTGAAGTCCATGGCAACCTGAAAGAAATTCAAGAGATACCAAGTTGTCAACATTGATCAACAAAACATTCTTCAAGTTTGCCAAGGGCCCACCTGAGGAAAGATAACGAATGGAACAGCTTTCCAAGTGCAACTCTTGTAATGGATGCACAATGCTGCTGTTTATGCTCACAACCTCAAAGGTTCTTCCTTGAAGCACGAATGTCTTCAAAGATGGAAACTGGGCCAAGATTCCCGACAAGTCGACAATCAGGGGGACACCCACTCTAATACTGTCATTCTCTGGCTTGAATGACAACACGCTCAACTGTGGTGCACATAGCTTGCGTAATATCTGGTCCAACATGTTATCAGTCTCGAATGACAGCGATACCATGATGAAGCATGTTCTGAGTTTTGGTGCCTTTATCATGCAGCGATGTTGCGTCCTAATGTATTCGCTTCTGTGTAAACCTAGACGTGTCTTCATCTGCCTGAGCTCCGGAAATTCTAACCAAAGGAATTGGGTTGGTTTTGCATGAATGTTGAACAGGAGAATGTCGATGTCGTCAGGGTTGAGTCCTTGAACCCTGGGAAAATTGACTGCGAGTAATGACCCATCACAGATGGCCCGTTTGAGCTGTGGATTATGGAGAACCTCTTGGACATCATAGCTCTCCACTCCATTCATGGTCAAGATACATCGTGCACTTTTTTTGAACAATTTAGACCACTCCACCTCGATATTTGTCTGATATCTGACCCCAAGCTCGTACACCGGATAACCCTTTGGCACCTCATCAAACCCATAGCCAAAGTTGGGTTTCAACCACGGCTTGAGTGCCGCATCATCAAGCAATATTCCTAGTGTGAACGAATCGCAGAATTGTGCTACTCGCGGTATAAGTTCCCTCGCTAGAGTCATCATTGTACAGCAAGATAGTGTAGCAAAGCGCCTGTAAAGATGGAAGATGGTTCCCACTGACACCAGAGTTTCTGCAGGACAAAGCTCAGCTTTTATGCCAAACGATGCGGCATGAGGGGAACTCGGCCACAAAAGGGGAAATTTGCTAGACTCCAAATTAATTCGACTACTACTGGAGAGTGAGTTCGTCCACGAAGTTGGTGTTCTGTGTTTCATAAGTTATCCGTTTCGGTCGCTGTAGCCTCCCTTGAGCTGGTCTTGAGTTTCTTGGGCTGTGGTTCCACCTCAGACTGTGTCTCATCGTTATCCACAGTCTCCACGCTCTCTTCCTCATCTTCGGTCTCTTCCACCGCTGGAGGCTCTGGTATCTGAGCGTTGGTTGATCCCGGCTGATCTGGAAGCGCAGCTCCCGTTGGAGTTTCATTTGTAGTCTTCGACATAGCCCCGGAGGTTGTTGTATTCTCTGCGGCTACCGTGGCTGCAAGCTTCTGTTCGCGCTTCTTAAGCTTCAGAGCGTCCTTCTGTTGCTGGAACCTGGCCAGTTCATCCTCCACTGTGGGGATGAAAGAGGAGAACTCCGCCTCTTCCAATGCATTGATGATGTCCTGCGGTCCCACCGTCTTTCTGTTAAACTTCTTTGCATGTTGCCTGGCACTGTTATAGCCCGGTTAGTAAATATGGGGTGCTGATTATGAAGCACACTTACAACACCAGCAGATGGCTGACAAAGACCGTTGCACTTCGTTGCAGCGCTATGGAACTGTCTTTTGAGATCAAGCCCGCATCCGGGATGATGGCTTTGGCGAGCCTATTCACGGTGGCTCTGGGGAACAGAATATCGTCAATGGAGATCATGTCACGCTCCTTCGAGGACACCGGGTGGCTGCCCTCGGGGTTCTTTCTCCATCCCTTTGGTGGCATCTCTGATTGTGGCTGATAGGGTTGCTGCGATCTAATCGAAGTTCAATGCATCGATTGGAAAGTCTGACGCGTCTGGAGTTTTGCCGAAAAGTCGCGTGTCATTGGCGCGATGGCGCGATGTGGGGGGTGGCCACCGCATTGGGAATGTATTTTCGCCAATTATGCCGTCAGCAGCCCGAATGCGGTAAGCAACTGCGCGCCGAATGGCGCAGCGTGTTTGGTGGAAAAACGGGCTAATCGCACGCTGAGGAAACATCAGCAGCGAGCGTTCGAACGGGCCCAACAACGCATCGAACAGAAACAGGAACGCTTGCTTTGCAGGGCTTCGTTCACGAGAAGACACACACACATACACACTCATTCCGCTGGCGGGAGTCTCTGGGGCGAGAAAACTCGGATAGGAAAGTCGGCCGCAAGATACTTGTTTTTTTGCGGTGACAGTACTGTTGTAGGTGGTGATCATACACCAGCAGAACAGCATCGGGTAAAGAGTACATATTCGAGACACAAGACGACGCACCATGAACAATGAACCGAGTCTGCCGCCCTCTGTGGAAGAGCAGCAGCAGGAGAAGCACGACAGGGAGGTGGAGCTGAGAGAACAGGATAGATGGCTACCGATCGCCAATGTGGCTCGACTCATGAAGAACACGCTACCCTCTACGGCAAAAGTCTCGAAAGACGCAAAAGAGTGCATGCAAGAATGCGTATCGGAGTTCATATCGTTTATAACGAGCGAGTCGAGTGATAAGTGTCTCTCTGAGAAGCGGAAGACCATCAATGGTGAGGACATTCTGTTTGCAATGAGCTCGCTCGGCTTCGAGAACTACGCAGAGGTTCTCAAGATCTATCTGGCCAAATACAGAGAGCAACAAGCTCTGAAGCAGGAACGCGGAGAGACCAAGCGAGTGAAGAAGTTGCTTCCACCATCGGAGTCGATATACCAAAAACAGCAGCAATTGGAGCACGAAGTGACAAACATCCCGATGCATGCAGAAAGTGCAGAAGACATTGTAATGGAATCACAGCTACCAAATGACGTTATACGAGTGATGAAAGTGGATGAGGAGGACATGCTCAATCTGGAAGACGCTGGTGAAGAAGACGATGAGGAAGAAGAGGAGGAAGAGGAGGAAGATGATGAGGAAGCCGACGGAGAGACCGAAAGGGCACAAAAGCCCCCACAGAGGTTTGAGTCGTCAGTGAAGCTTGGAGAGGATGGTGTTTTGTATGAGTACAACGAGCAGTACTGAGTGCTGAGAAGGATCATGTATCATATGTTACGGTTTTTTGGAAAAGGATGGAGGTCTCCACAAGATGTAGGGACATTGGAGCGAATTCACCGGGATGTCAGCGTGTAGTGAGTGTGAGCAGTGCGAGTTTACTGTATTGAGTTCCTGCCAAGTAAGCAATCAGGAAGAATCTCGTTTTTATTCATCCACTGTATCATGAAACTGCCGGTTCTGTCCACCGCGGGGAGGAAAAGGAAAATCGCCCCCAACCTTCAAACACCACCTCAAACACCCCCTCAGAAATCCCAATTGGGCCCAACCAAGGACCAACCACGGACCAATCGAAGAGCATACGATCACATACACACACACATCATAGCGCCCATCTGAAAAATGCTTGCCGCAAGACGCTCTGTAGCGCGCATGGCCACCATCAACGCCCGCCGGGCGGTGGTGCAGTGCGCCACCAGATTGGTACGGAACGCCTCATTCTCAAGGGAGGTGGAGCCTCAGTCATGGGTACCACAAGGCACCATGGACAAACAACCTCCAATGGCAGCTTTGCTGGAGCAGATCAATGGATTGACACCGCTCCGTGCCAAAGAGGAGGAGGATGACAAACCGGACAAGGCTGACAAGATCGAGAAGGAGAAGCCGGAGAAGCCTGAGAAACCGAAACAGAGACGGAGAAAGACGCCTGATGTGGAAGACTCCGTCAGCACCGTCGTTCCAAAGGCCAAGACTGGCGAATCGGCAGGAGCATCCGGCAAGGGTGACGATGGTGACGGCGATGGGGCGGACAGGGACAGAAAGTCTAGTGCATTGAACTCTCCAGAGGTGTATCCACAGGTGCTAGCGCTGCCAATGTCACGTAGGCCTCTCTTTCCAGGTTTCTACAGACCTGTGGCCATAACTGATCCACAGGTGATCAAGGCTATCAACGAGCTCTGTGACAGCAAGAAGCCATATATCGGAATCTTCCTCTTCAAAGATGAACACGCTGATGGCGATGTGATTATGCATAAGGACGAAGTGCATGAGGTTGGTGTGTTCGCACAAGTCACCTCAAGTTTCATCTCGAAAGATGAGATGACAGGAATCGACACCATGACTATTATTGCATACCCGCACAATAGAATCCGCATCGACGAACTGATTCCACCGAAAACAAAGCCTGAGATTGACCGCGAGAATGCTCTAAAGACGAGATCTTTAGAGGACGAAGTTGAAGCTGAATTGGCTGACGAAGGCCATGATCTTGCTGAGATCAGGACCCAGGAGGAGAAAGAGGAACGCGTTCTTAAGCGTCTCGATGAGGAGAATGAGTACAACCCAGTTGCCTTCATTAAGAATTATGAGGTTACCAGGGTTAACATTACTCCGTTGGAGGATGAACCATATGACAAGAAGTCTCCAGTGATCAATGCATTGACATCTGAGATCCTGAAAGTGTTCAAGGACATTTCACAGATGAACAGCATGTTCAGAGAGCAGATTGCCACGTTCAGTGCCACGATGCAAGGATCTTCCAATATCTTTGAACAGCCTTCGAAACTCGCTGATTTCTGTGCAGCTGTTTGTGCTGGAGAGCCTCAGGAATTGCAAGATGTGCTTGACTCTTTAAACATTGAGGAAAGACTTGAAAAGTCACTTGTGGTACTCAAGAAGGAGATTATGAACGCGGAGCTTCAAAACAAGATCTCCAAGGAGGTTGAGAGTAAAATCCAGAAGCGCCAGAGGGAATACTACCTCATGGAGCAGCTCAAGGGAATCAAGCGGGAGTTGGGCATTGACGATGGCCGCCAGAAGCTTATCGACACGTTCAAGGAGCGTGCAGACAAGTTGAAACTCCCCGAATCGGTGCAAAAGGTGTTTGACGAGGAGATTGCAAAGATGGCTACACTTGAGACGGCAATGTCCGAGTTTAGTGTCACCAGAAATTACTTGGATTGGTTGACCCAGTTACCTTGGGGCAAATACACAAAGGAGACTTTTGACATTGTCAATGCAAAGAAGATCCTAGATGAGGACCACTATGGTCTCAACGACATCAAGGACCGTATCTTGGAGTTCATTGCCGTGGGTAATTTGCTAGGAGCTGTTGATGGTAAGATTATCTGTTTTGTTGGGCCTCCAGGTGTGGGAAAGACTTCGATTGGTAAGTCCATTGCCCGTGCATTGAACAGAAACTTTTTCCGTTTCTCTGTCGGTGGTATTTCTGATGTGAGCGAGATCAAGGGTCACAGACGTACGTACATTGGTGCCCTTCCGGGTCGTATCATTCAAGGTTTGAAGCGTACACAGTCACAGAATCCATTGTTCCTCATCGACGAGATTGATAAGGTTACTCACGGTGGTTCTCAGGGAGACCCTTCTGCTGCCCTGTTGGAATTGTTGGACCCGGAGCAAAACTCTGAGTTCTTGGATCAGTACTTGGACATCCCAGTGGACCTGTCTAAAGTGTTATTTGTTTGCACTGCGAACTCTCTTGACACTATCCCAAGACCATTGTTGGACCGTATGGAGATCATTGAACTTCCAGGGTATGTTGCCGAGGAGAAGGTGAAGATTGCCGAAAATTATCTGATCCCACTGGCAAAGAAAGGTTCTGGTTTGGAGGATGCCAAGGTGTCTCTTAGCACTGACGGAGTGGAGTCTATTGTGAAGCACTACGCTAAGGAGAATGGTGTGAGACGTTTGAAGCAGCTCACGGAGAAGGTGTTTAGAAAAGCTGCATTCAAGGTTGTCTCGCAAGTGACAGAAGAGCAGCAGGCCAAATCTAAAGAGCCGACCGAGGAGGAGGATGTTGTTCCAAATATTGAACACAACAAACCGTTGGAGACCAAGGATACCGTGCTGGAGGAACACACGGAAGTATCTAAGATTGCTGTCCCTGAGGACTTTGAGCTTGTCATCACAGCTGAGAATTTGAAAGATTTCATCGGACCACCGATCTACACCACCGACCGCCTTTACGAAACAACCCCTCCCGGTGTTGTCATGGGTCTTGCGTGGACCTCTATCGGTGGAACCTCAATGTACGTCGAGGTCACTGCTGAGAAGGCCGTTGACGATGCTGGCAAGCCACAAGGAGGACATCTCTCCATCACCGGTCAACTTGGTGATGTCATGAAGGAATCGTCCAAGATCTCCTACTCTGTTGCCAAGCAGTACGTGGATTCGGACTTCTTCAAGACGCACAACATCAACCTGCATTGTCCAGAGGGCGCGGTTCCAAAAGATGGTCCAAGTGCCGGTATCACGATCACCACTGCGTTGATTTCGTTGGCGAAGGAGGTGGCGCTTCCGTCTATTGCCATGACTGGAGAGATCACGCTCACGGGTAAAGTGTTGCGCATTGGTGGACTCAAGGAGAAGCTCATCGCTGCCAAGCGCAACGGCGTTACTGCGCTTTTCCTTCCTAAGGATAACCAAGGTGATTACGAGGTGCTGGCCGAGAACCTCCGTGAGGGTTTCGATGTGACGTTTGTGGAGAACTACAAGGAGATTGATGCAAAGCTGTTCCAATGAAGAATCGGATGTACATAGTGTTTCAAGGTGACTGTTGTTGTAGTGTTAGGCTAGGACCACACTTTCGGTAACATGACGTCAGCATAGCCACCGCTCCCCTCCTGGGCCCTCGTGCGCAGCTCAGATCCCGATAAGGAATTTCGTGGGCTGTGGACGACTTTTAAAGACAGCAGCCACAAACCGCTTCCCACGCAGAGAAAGGGACCATTGTATGACCGCTGAGAATCTCTCCTTCGGGGAGGTTGCGTTTCTCACGTTCCAGGCTGTCGTGGAGGTCATCATCGTGTGTCTGCTGGGCTTCTGGGCCGCCCACTCGGGGCTCCTAGACAAGAGCGCACAGAAGAAGGTGAGTGCGCTCAACGTGGACCTCTTCACGCCCGCGATGATCTTCAGCAAACTTGCGCCGTCGCTGAGTCTGCAGAAGCTGCTGGAGATCTTCATCATCCCTATATTCTACGCGGTATCCACCGGTATCTCGTACCTGGTGTCACGATTTGTGTCTTCATACTTGAACTTGGACGAGCCGGAGAGCAACTTTGTCACAGCAATGAGCGTGTTTGGCAACTCCAACTCCCTTCCTGTCTCACTCACGTTGGCCCTCTCGTACACATTGCCCAACTTGGAGTGGGACGATATCGAGGGCGACACCCCGGAGCAAGTGGCGTCTCGTGGTATCCTCTACCTTTTGATCTTCCAGCAGATTGGACAGGTGCTCAGATGGTCCTGGGGCTACAACACTTTGCTCAAGAAACCTCAGCGAGAGCTACTGACGTACACCGAGGAGACCATTGAGTCGGTCGAACCGGTGACCAAGACCAGTTCTCAGACTACCCTCGATGGTCAGGGCAATCGTTCCAACAAATCGACTTCTCCAGCCGCATCATTGGAGTCAAGCCACCATCAACCTCTGCTTGCGTCTGACGAACAGCTTGAACTTTTAGTCTCGGATGGACTCGACAAAACCGTCCCTGGGCGCTTCAAGGCCGCGTACAAGCGGTTCTTGAGTGGCATGAACCCCCCTCTATGGGCCATGCTGGCGTCGCTAGTTGTTGCGTCGATCCATCCATTGCAGCATGAGTTCTTTGTGAAGGATGGCTTCCTAAAGAACACCGTCACAAAGGCGATTGACGAGCTCGGTGGTGTGTGCATCCCACTCATCTTGATCGTTTTGGGCTCCAACTTGTACCCGAGCACAGACACACCACCACCGACTCCCAAGTACTCCCGTATCGTTGCCGGCTCGCTCATCTCTCGCATGATCGTCCCACCATTGATCCTCCTTCCCCTGATTGCCCTTTGCGTCAAGATATTCCCCGTGTCCATCCTTGACGACCCAATCTTCCTCGTTGTTGCATTCATCCTCACCATCTCGCCGCCAGCGATCCAGCTCTCGCAGATCTGCCAGTTGAACGAGCTGTACGAGAAGGAGATGGCGGGCGTTCTCTTCTGGGGGTATGTTGTGCTTACCCTCCCAGCCACCATTGGCATCGTGGGGGCAGCGCTGTCTGTGCTCAAATGGGCCGATAACCCATGATGCAACGCACGCAAGCATACCAGTATATAGTAACAATCTACACTGGTGAATTCTAAACCATATGTACAACTCCTTCAGGAGCGAATCGATGCATTAGTCTAACGGTTGATGTACTGCCCTGGTTGTGCCAGACACCACATAATGCTGTGTATACTTCCGGATTATTGCCTTAGGCTTCAAGTTCAGTGCCACATGGCACATGTCATGATATATTACATGCCCAAGAGATCTGCTACCTGTATAGTTATACTAGTATGGAGTGATTACTTAATCATATCTCAATCAATTATATAATCATTACCAATCAATGCGACAAAATGCGGAAATGGGCCTCACAATTGGAGTAGGGTAATACCTTGAGCTTCAGATGCTTTTTTTTTCACTTTGACATATATTTAACACTTGAGGTGAAATCTTTCAATTCGAGCTTTCGAGCTTTAAACCAACAGATAACCACGCAAAGAATGGACCAAGGTGGGTATTTTACATCCTTGGTGTCGATCCAGTGCTAACACACCATAGGAACACAACTCGAGAAAGCTGTAAAGGATCTTTTGGCCACGTTGGACAAGCCGTATGCCAATAACACACCATTGGAACAATACCTGGCAGAACTACTCCCACAGTTGAAACACACATCACCAGTGGTGCTCAACGGTAACCCTATTGGTGGTAAAGTGGCTTTCCAGCAACACTGGGTCAAATTCCCGCTTACGCAGCACGTTGTGAATTCTGTTGATTACCATGCCATCGTTGGGACGGGGACGGTCATTGTGAACGTTAGCGGGAAGGTACGATTCGATGAGTCGGGCAAGACGAGGCTGGGTGAGACTGCAGATGTGCCCATCCATGGTCTGCCACCAGCTGTGAGCCAGGTGAGACCGAGTTGGGGGGCATGGTTTGCGTTCAATGCCAACTTGATCCTTGATGAGACCGTTTTCCAGAATGTCAATGCCGAGTTGGTGAACTCGTTCAACTGGAAGATTGTCTACAGACCAGAGGATGCAGGTGTGAAGATATAAAAGCTTAGTGTCGATGTATGTAACTACAAGGGAATAAAAGAAAGAAAAAAAAATGCAAGCGAATGTGGATGGATGGAAGATGTAAAGTGGAAGTCTACGTTGATCAAGAGATTCAGCGCTTCTCCTGGTACAACATTGGCTGCTCCTCGATCGATCTGGAGCGAGATGCGGTGCTACCTAAGCACATGCCAAAGAAGTTGAACACCATGGCCAAGAGGACAGTGCCGGTAGCTCCCCAGATGAAGCCGTAGAAGTAGTACCCATCAAGCCCACCGGAGACTCCAAAGTCGGCAGTGGCAGAGTTCAAATGGTTTCTCAAGGTGATGAAGGCACCTGTGGCACTTCCAGCACAGATCAACAGTGAAGCGCACGATATGAGGCCAACAAGGACAGAGATGCATGAAACGCCGCGGGAGCAGAACGAGAACAAGGTCAGGATACCAGTGATGAAGGAAGTCCCCACACCGATGAGGCCACAGACGAAGATGATCTTACTCACCACTTTGGCGGTGGAGACGTAGTTCTGGAACGCCGATGGCAAGGTCACAGATGTTGAATCGAGCTCCTTCTCAATGGTATCCACCGGGTCAAAGATGTACATTGGCTTTGGATCAGAACAAAAGGTTGGCTTGTAGGAGCCATTGTCGTTGTCACCTCTGCAGTAGCCCCATAGGCCAAAGGTATATATATCGCTGAGCCCCAAGGACGCTAGCGACGACGATCCCAGCGCTGAGTTCACCGAGGATGTGGCACCAGTGAAGTTCAGCTTGAAGAGGTATGTCTGGTTGATCGGGTTGTGGTTGGTTGTGGAGCCGGCAATGGCCAGTGCTCCAAGGATGATGGATGCGATCGATAGGATCAGGGGGAAGAGCACGTAGCAGAAGCGGAAGATCGAGGGCATTGTGTGTGTGTGTGTGTGTGTGTCTTGTTGGTTCCAGTCAGTTTGTTGAAGGAGCGAAACTCTGGATGGCACAGATCATTTTTCTTCCAACGTAAAGCCCATTAGGGATGCCAGCCAGCCCTTTTAATTTCATTTTCTGACGTGGTGTATCAGAATCTCGGAGGTTGATACCGCAGTCTAAAATTAGCCGCTGTTAAAAACTGTTAAGGCACATCTCGCTGTGAGGTTCGGGTGTTGAATGTACTGTGTATGGGCTCGTAATAGGTATAAAACATCTTGGTGCCTCGTCTATCGTCTTCTATGTAGATACCATCGTATCACCTACGAATCCGTTGTGTGTGTTCCTCTCTAGAACAATCACCCACTCTCAACCTCTCCCATTTACCACCCACCTGGTCATCGTGGTAACGGTGTCTGGGTTAGCTATTCCCTAAACAGAAACCGTTTGCCAGCGGTTCGGGCATCATCTGCAGGGGGAAACTGAAACAGGAATTAAGAGAGACGAAAATGGCGCGGAGAGAAATATGTCACACAGCACACTACAACAGACCACAGTATCCCTACTAATCCCGGCTATTTATATCCTCCTGCTATTTATATCCCCGAGTGAACAGCGATCCACCATGACCCATGGCCCTGTAGTCACATCCTCATCTTCCTGTACACGTTGGCCAAGAAAACCACAAGGCAACAGCCCACAGCCTCGGACAACAAGTGAAACAAGATCATCTCAAAGCCCATATCTACAGCAACCATCAGTACTCCCAACCCTTGTGCCAGCTGCGACATCTTCGACACATATTGATACGTCAAAGAACTTACACAGACCGCCACAAAGAGTGAGACAAAGGAGCAGAAAGTCATCAACACCACCAAGGTCCCACTCAACGCCTTGGACACCTGTAGCAAAATTAATGCAAATAATGATCCGATGAGAAGGAGTGCATCCAACAGAAATTGTAATGCAGCCAAACACGCCATGCCCTTGCTGAATTTCTGCAACAAGATCGCATAGTCGAGCATCGATCCTTCTTCATCTCCCTGGGCAATCAACTGGCCCATGCCACCAATTGCCAACTCATATGCAATGGCAAAAGAGTCACCCATGATATTCACATTCGTATTGGTCAACTTGGCAAACTGGACCCCGGCATCTCGCACAAAGATCCCCAAGAGGTCGAACCCATAGCTCTTCATGCAGAAGTATTCTGCATCGCGAGGAGACAACCGACAATACCCCCAGAAGTTCAACCGGTACACCGTGTCCTCGCTGAAGGCATCAACAACATTGCTCTTGTAATAGTCCTCAAATTTGGTATTCAACATGTTAATTTCTCCCTCAGCGTCACCAAAGTCCATTGCCAAGTATGACAACACTTTGAACAGCTCTCTCACCGTGGAAAGGGCTGATGACTGTGGGGCAGAGTCTGAAAGCTGAATAGAGATCTGTGGAATACATACACCTTCGCTCAGGGTGCATGTGAAGAGCGGTAAACTGGCAAATGACACACATACTGCCATCACCAATACCAACGCCAGGATTGCAAAAGTCAATATGAAATTGGACGGGCCACGAGGTCTAGTCTGCCCCAGTTCGTCAAATATGTTTGAAACCACCTCGTCTAGACTTTTCTCCACCGGTGAACCCCTCTGATCTTGATCATCCAGCTTCGTTTCCTCCTCTTCGGCATCTTCAAACTCTTCCTCGCCTTCATTGTCAATGTGACTGTTTAGCTCCTCCTCAAAGCTCTGTCTGCGAAGTGAGCCCAAGGGCGTCGAATTGATCGACCCACCAAAGTTAGCGGACATCCTACCGGCTCTATAAGGCGTTGCGACGCCACTTGCTGCAAATGGTGATCCATGACCCCATGGAATCTCTCTGGACAACTGCGACGAGTCCGTGCCACTCCGGTCACCAAACCGCTGAAACTGTGATTTTTGTCCCGAGAGGAACCTGTGAGGTGTTTGTATTGGGAAGGTTTGGTCCCCATATGGGAATGACATTTCTTTCTGTGCTTTGTTCGAGTACTGAAGGTTGTCTTATGGCCCTTTGGGGACTGATTTACACCAATGCTGCCACAAAACCAAAAATCAAAAACATTAAACCGAGAGCAGTTTCCCCACCGTTCGATCAAGTGATCATTCGTCCAACGTAAGAAGTGCCTGCAAACTTGGTTTGTGTGTCTGACGTGTGTAGGTCGAATGGGTTCACCATCCCTTTGAAATCCTCCTCATCCAACTCTGTATCAAATCTCGTAAGCTCCTCCACTTCGCCTTGCAATGCCTCCTCATCTTCATCAATGTCAGCAGTTTGAGGGGTTGCACACCACGTGGGGCCAACCCATAATGACATTGTCAATACTGTCAGTCCAGAGGCTGTCCATATGAATCCAAAAAACACTTTACCGAGTTCGATCGAGATTCCAAATTCGGAATAATCCTGGCTAATCATTCCCTGGATAGATTTTACCATAACAGCCATCGTTATGCATGCAATCAGGGCGAGGCATGCGGTGATGCATGTCCATACAGCCATGGTATGCTCTATCACCTTCAGCTTTCTGCGGTCTACTTGTCGTTGATGCATCTTGGTGTGCCATATGGAGACGGCAATCGTGATGATCTGCGAGGCAATGACAAACGCCAACATCCCGGGAACTTTTCTCATGTTTGCACTCTTTGCATCGATTTTCTGTTGGTACTCGTGGTAGCTATCTCCAGCGTAATTGCTGGTCCCCGTCAACCCCATCATGTAGGTGTACCCAGAATAGTCCAACAGGGCTCTATAATCGTAGAAGGAGGTGCTGATGCAATTGACGGTGACTTTGGTGAAGTCGTACTCTGTAGCGTCGAAGCTGAATGGATCCAGTTGTTCCGTGGAGGCACCTGAATTCACATATCTGAACCGGGTTCTATATGTGAAGCACGCCTGTTTGAAGGTTGAGCCCACGGTGTCCGGAGTGGCACTAAGAAGCGAAGACGTCAGGTTGGTCATCAAGATGACTGCTGATGTTGTGATGAGTTCTGTACCGAGGCCGTCCTCAGAGTTTTTCTCCTCCAGCTCGTGATAGACGCCGTTGAAGAGGTCGATTCTGGAAGTATCAATGTGGAGAACGGGCATGAAGCTCTCATGCTTGGTGTTTTGTGCTGATAGGGTGATGATCAAGAGTATCACGGATACGATGGATGGGCCCAGGTGGATCAGCCTGTTGGTTTGGAGGAAGGCCATGAGCTGGAAGTCACGGATCAGCTGGAGTCTTGCGTACTTCATGGCGACGGTTGTAAAGTTGCAGTCCCACTGTGATTCTTGCACGGTACACACAGCGACAGCGTACACAAGCCCTCGGTGGAGGGCTGAGCTCCAGTTGGGCCGTTGTTTCCAAAACGAGTTCGCGCATCGTCTCGATGGGGTACGTTATAAATTACAAATAAAGAAGAGAGGACAAAACAAAACTGAGACACAAATCACACACCGACGGTGAGTTCAGTCCGCCCGCATCAATTGTGACGATGCTATCGCGTAGAAGCTGATTGAGCTGGGTGTGGGGCAGACTACAGTGATAGGGTAGACTGTATCACTGTGGCTGCTGGCTAACCTGGCCGTCGGGTCGCTGAATCGGGGCATCTGACTGGCTTATATGGGCTGGTGTAGTTATATGTCCTGTAAAAAATGGTATTGTCGCAGCAATTAATACAAAACAAAATCACACGCTCCCCGGGTCTTGCACAATTACCTGGGCAAACACAGTGCCCAGTGGGTCTCTCCCCCCCTGCCCAACCACCGGCATAGAGCCCCGGAAGCTGACTCGTATCGATTGGTGTTCCGGTACGCGCCGCATGGCAAATTTTCACGCTTTTAAAATCCTGCATCGCCATCGATTTTTTGCGTTCTTCTACTCTTTTTACTGGCAACCTGGCAAGTGTCCCCCTACTCCTTCACCCGCTTCAGTACCATGGCTTTCAAAGACTGCTCCAAGGCTCTTGACGAGCTCAAGAACTACGCCTCCAAGGACGGCCTCTCCGTCTCGGAGCTCATGGACTCGCACACCAGAGGCGGTTTGACCTACAACGACTTCCTCGTGCTACCGGGAAAGATCGACTTCCCATCCTCTGTCGTGTCTCTCGAGTCCAAGCTGACGAAGAACATCACCTTGAAGACCCCATTCGTATCTTCTCCGATGGACACCGTCACCGAGGCCGAGATGGCCATCCACATGGCCCTTCTCGGTGGTATCGGTATCATCCACCACAACTCTTCAGCTGAGGAGCAGGCTGAGATGGTCAAGCGTGTTAAGAAGTACGAAAACGGGTTCATCAGCGACCCAGTGGTGCTCTCTCCTAAGAACACCATCAAGGAGGCCAAGGCCTTGAAGGAACGTCTTGGCTTTGCTGGTTTCCCAGTTACTGGTGCGTATTAAGACTAACCGACAGGGCGCTGCAACTAGTGTGATGATCTAAACTTCTATAATAACTTTCGTTCTACCGATATGATCAAACGATCTTGTGGAGAAGCTTACTCTGATCTGTGCCTCTGTCGTCAAACATTGACACAACAGTTTTACTAACCATTCAATAGAGAACGGTGAGTTCCCAGGAAAGCTTGTCGGTATTGTCACCTCTCGTGACATCCAGTTTGTCGAGAAACTCGACCAAACGGTGGAGGATGTCATGACCACTGATCTCGTCACCGCGCACAAGGGCATTCAGTTGTCCGATGCCAACGAGATCCTCAGAAAGTCCAAAAAGGGTAAGCTTCCAATCGTGGATCCCCAGGGTACCCTCGTCTCTCTGCTTTCCAGAACGGACTTGCAGAAGAACCAAAACTTCCCTAACGCTTCCAAGTCTGCCGACACCAAGCAGCTGCTCTGTGGTGCTGCCATCGGCACTCTCCCTGCTGACAGAGAGCGTCTTGCCCTCCTCGTTGCCGCTGGTCTCGACGTTGTTGTTATCGACTCCTCCCAGGGTAACTCTGTCTTCCAACTCGACATGATCAAGTGGATCAAGGCCACCTACCCAAAGCTTGATGTTATTGCCGGTAACGTTGTCACCAGAGAGCAGGCTGCCTCACTCATTGCCGGCGGTGCTGACGGTCTCCGTATCGGTATGGGTTCCGGTTCCATTTGCATCACCCAGGAAGTTATGGCCACTGGTAGACCACAGGGTACTGCCGTGTTCAACGTTACCAAGTTCGCCAACCAGTTTGGTGTCCCATGTATCGCTGACGGTGGTGTCCAGAACATTGGCCACATCACCAAGGCTGTCGCCCTCGGTGCCTCGTGCGTCATGATGGGTTCGATGCTCGCCGGTACCACCGAGTCCCCAGGTGACTACTTTTACGTTGATGGCCAGCGCCTCAAGACCTACAGAGGTATGGGATCCATCGATGCCATGCAGAAGACCGACGTCAAGGGCAACGCTTCCGCCTCCAGATACTTTTCCGAGTCGGACGCTGTCTTTGTTGCCCAGGGTGTCTCCGGTTCTGTCAAGGACAAGGGATCCATCAAAAAGTACATTCCATACTTGTACAATGGTTTGCAGCACTCTTGTCAGGACATTGGTGTTAGATCTCTTCTTGCTTTGAGAGAACAGTCCGACTCTGGTGAGATTAGATTCGAGTACAGAACTCCGTCTGCCCAGCTTGAAGGTGGTGTTAACAACTTGCACTCGTACGAGAAGCGCCTGTTTAACTAGAACTATATTGCCTAATCATAACCTCTATTTGATCTGTTATATCTAGTAGCTGCCGTTAAAGAAAGTACGCACGTGGTGAGTCGCTGTGCAAGTGTCCATAAACTCGCAAAGAACTACTGAGAAGTGGGCGGCATGTTCAACTGTCACAAGCCTTCAGCCCCCATATGGAGCGCAGCACTGTCTGATTACTCTCTACAAACGGTCATTACAATATTTTTGTACTAAGCACCTTAAACAGTCTCCAAGATCTCGTCCTTGAAGCCGGAGGCAACCTTCTTACCCTTCTCCTCAGAAGAAGCCTCACCATGAAGAGCCAACAAAGCACCCAAGTCGAACTTTGGCTGCTTCAACAACTTGACCTTTCTGATGTGAACGTTCTGCAGTGGGAAGATGTTCTTGGTGGCCTTCTCGATCTCGCGTCCGATAACCTCTGGGATGAGCTTGGAAGTGAGCTGAGCAAGAGTGGAGTTCTGCACCTCTCTGGTGATGATCTCGGTCATCTGCTTTCTGATGGCTCTAATGTGGGAGGACTGAGCGTAGGTGGTCTTCTTGACCTGGTTGGCCTGACGCTTAGTGAAGGCGATGGTGAACACTCTGACAATGTAGTCGTCGGAGGTCTTGGCGGTGACGTTCGCCTCAATCAAAGTCTGCCACTTTCTGATCATAGACTTGAGCTTGTCAGAGGTCATGTCCATACCGTGGAAGTTGGTGAGCAAGTTCTTGCCCTGGACCTCGTCAACTCTCAGCTTGATGTTTCTGAAAGAGTAGTCCTCAGAACCCTGGAGGTCGGCGAGGGAGATCTCGACGATACGGCCCTTAAGAGCATCGGCAGAGTTCTTCAAACCGGTAGACTTGTTGACCAACGTCTTACCAACAGCTCTGTTCTCGAAGGTGGATGGAGCCTTGATGTCGAACCAGTCCTTTCTCTGGAATGGGTCGATCACTCTCTTCTTGAGACCCTTCTTGCCCTTGGACAGTCTTTTGTTCTTACCGACAGCCATCTTGTTGTTGTTGGATGGTTCCGTTAGTTGGTGTTTGAAGAGTGAAATTTTACGGTGTTGAGTGCGTGCGACGGCCCGCGCGCGCCAGGCGAAAACCCGCGAGGGGACACACCGCGTGGGCTGGGACATCCAGACATTCAAGCGTTGAAAATGTGTCGTCAACCAGCTTGCTTTCCAAACGACAAAAGGAAATCGCAGTCACGGGTGGAATCCACATCTGGACACCCGATCTGGTCCGGGGATTAAAACACCAAAAGGGGAAGGATTCCATATATGGGATTTGTGTCCTGGGTGAATGTGTCAAAAGGTAAACAAAAGATGTGGCCTCCCTCGATAACAACGCGCTGACACTAATGGACCCGCCAGTGCCACCACTACACCAGCCTCAGCTGCGCAATGCGTACGTATTCAATTACGGCATGGCTTCTACAGTCAACTAACATCGCAGCGTTGCGATCAAAGTCGCACTCCTAGGGGACGAGAACGTCGGTAAGACGTCGCTGATGGTGAAGTACGTCAACAACTCATTTGACCCAAAATACAAGAAAACCCTTGGCGTGAACTTTATGGAACGCAACATCGAGCTCGGATCTACAGATATCAAGTTCTCGATTTATGACCTCGGTGGGGCGCCAGAGTTCAAAAATATGCTCCCTCTTGCAACGAAAGATGCCGTCTCTGTTATTTACACCTTCGATCTGACCAGGAAGGAAACTCTTCAATCTATCAAAGAGTGGTACAATGTCTCAAGGGCGGTGAACCAGGGAGCTATACCGGTCTTGGTGGGAACAAAATATGACCAGTTTGTAGAGATGGATCAACGGTACCAAGAGGATATGCACAATCTCAGTCTCAAGTTTGCCCGTGCAATGAAGGGGCCAGTCATCTTCACGTCCACTAGTGATTCAATAAACGTGCAGAAGGTGTTCAAGATACTCATTTCGAAGGCCTTTGATCTACAGGTGGGAATCCCAGAGATAAGGAACATTGGTGAGCCGATCATGCTACATCAGGCAGTATAGCATACAGCACAAATCAATAATTAAGTCAGCAAGTAGGAAGAGAAAAATCAGTCGTCAGAGCCATCAATAAACATATCAGCAAAGACATGGAAGGACTTGTCCTTTTTGAAAACAGAAGTAACCTCCGAGTCCGCCACATCAAGCTTCACCAGGGAGTTTCTCACTGAATCCTTCCGGAGGACTAATATTACCCCGGCCTCAGACAGTTCATCCAGAACATACTCGATTCCCCTCGGTCTCACAAGAAAATCCTTGTACATAATGTCAAGCACAGTGACATTATCAATGACAAACTGATCTTTCGATTTTGACGTGTTCAGTGAGACGATCTGTTTGATCTCATCGATGACCTCACCCAAAGAGTTCTCCGCCAGTCCTGACTTTCTCTTCTTCGATAAGAATGCGCCAAGGAAGAACTTTGCGACAAGAGTCAAGTCAGAAATATACCGCTGGATTGGAGCAGACGTTGATTCTAGTACAGCCTTATTAATGTGGACCGTCTGGACAATGACAGGTTCGCCATCTTTGGCCGATTCCTTCGAGATTTCTATGGCACGTTCACAGATCTTGAGCGCTCTTCTTGCGTCACCGGAGACACTGGCCACTTTTCTCGCTGCAAACTCAACAGCGTCATCCTTAAGCTTGACTTCAACCTCGCCGCTTAGTATGTTGCTAAATCTTGATTTGATGATCTCCACAAGTTCTTCGTGCTTATAAGATGGGAACTGGAACCGCACTAGGCCAAGTCTAGAACTTGTCTTGTTCGTCAATGCACGCTCTGGGAGGTCCATCGTGTTAGCAACTGCGATAACAATGAGTTTGGACTTTGGAAAGGTGGGCCAATTGAAGAAGTTGTATATGACAGCTTGGGACTTGGTCGCAACTTGGTCTAGCTCATCCATAAGCACCACCAATGGCTTCTCAGCTTGACCAGATTCGAAGTAGTGTTCCAAGGCACCGGAGAAGCCATTGTTTGGAAGACGTCTCCCAGTGGAGATCTTGTTGTATAGGATCTCGTAAGCGGATTGTGCTGTTAACAACTTCATACCATTGATCTCCAAGTAGTCAAACTTATCCACTGTACCCTCCTGTGACTCCTTGTATAGCTCTCTGACAACTTCACGCACCGTTACTGTCTTTCCTGTTCCTGGAACACCACTTACATACACGCAAGTACCGCTACCGGTGTGGATAGCGCCTTCAATTGCAAGATACAAGTCTGCGAATTGATTCTCTCTGCAGGGCAGATCGAACTTTGTGTCCATTGAAGCCTCTGTCGGGTCAAACTCATCATAGTTCTGTAGAGCTAGCGATTTTGGTCCTTGAATCTGTGATCTCCTGACATGCGACCTTCTCGATCCCGCTTCGGCTACAGGGTACTTTCTTGGTCTTCCTCGAGGCCTCTTCGGCTGTGGTTCAGCACTCTCAACACGTGGATGCTTTCTTGGTCTTCCTCTCGGTCTGCCGGTAGCAGCGGTGGAGCGCGGTTTGAATAGCTTATCATCATCTGCCACGATCTCTGGTTCTTGTGAGCTGTCTGAGAAAACATCGTCCGAGTCCGCTGGCTTACTTCCGTCACTGTCGCTATCGGAGAGGACCACCTCTGGCAATATACTGCGTTTCTTCCGTTCAATCCCACCTGTAGTGTCAGAGTCCGACGAGGACGCTGACTCTAAGTACATTGGAGAGGTACGCGTTGGAGAGTTGGAGCGTGAGACAGCTGGTGGTGGCGTATTGGTCGACCCAGGGGCTTTCACAACTATCTTCTTAAGTACACCGAATCCCTTGTCGTGGTCCTGTGCGATGCTTTCGCAGGTGGATTTGATGCTAAATGGCGGTGAGACGGCATCGTAGAACGTATCGTACCCGCGACGGCACAAGAACACCGAGTCTCTGTTCGAGTCATCAATTGTAATCTTGTCAAAGTCTTCTTCATCCAGCACGTGAGCCCTATGGAGGATGTTTTCGCAGTACACTGAGCGCGTCACAGCAGTGAGGAACAGCTCCTGCTCCTGTGTATCTTCCGGGGCATTCTCAATGTCAACCGGGGAAAGGAACTCAATGCCGGCAAGCACAATATAGTCATCGGTGCCAAAGTCGAGGTACTTGACGAGCACAACGAGCTGCTCACCGTCCTGCGGGTCTGTGGTTACCAGGGTTTCGCCCGCGCGGACCTCGAGCCCGTCGAGCTCTCTGCGCAGCACGAGCTTCTCCTCTGGCCCACGGCCTCTGCGACGGCGTCCATCAGCAGGCGCCTCATCGAATTGGAAGCTCCACCCCTTGAGTTTGAATCTGGATGTGGCCATCTGGCAGGGCTGCTTGGCGTGATGGGGGTTTCCGTGTTGTTGTTGTTGTTGTGATTGTTGTGATGTTTGCGCGAAGTAAACAAACAATAAATAGTGGATCAACACCAGTACAAAATCACGACAACACCGCAATGGGCCCGCCGTACCCAACTGAGGCGCTGTATCCGCTGGATGATCCCTGGCTGGCCGCTGAGCCACAGCGACACAACGAACCGGTGCAAATACCCGGCCAGTTTGGCCAGGGTCCTCCGCATGGGCTCACCCAAGGCTCTGTTCCAGGTCCACCGCTCCCCACCAGGCCACCCCAGTCCATTGTCAACCAACACATCCCGCGACATCAGCTGCTGTCGACACCGCCGCGGCCGCGCCCTACGGGTCCGCGGGATCGCCAGTCAGTGATGAGCTCTCCGTCTGATCCACCCACGCGTCACTACAGCTCTCCTGGGCTGCCCTACCAGAGCTCTCCTATCACTCCCTACCAAACTGCAGCCTGTGCTCCTTACCCGACCGCTCCTTACTCGACCGCTCCTTATCCAAGCTCTCCCTCCTTGCAGAATCAGCCTATGAGTTCACCTTTCACTGTGACCTCATCTCCTGGGGGTCCAAGACAAATGCCATCCTTACATGCCAATGGCAGTAGCGCTGGTTCTTCGCCAATTTATCAGCGCAATACGAGTCCGAAACGCTCGCATACCAGACCGCTACTCAATGTCAACATCGGAGCTAGTTTCATGGACACACCCATCAGTGCCTTGCCAGACATCCCCGTGCTCACGCCAACTTTCTCTACTGACTCTCCAATGGAATCTCCACGCTCCCAGCTTTATGGTCCGCGGCAGATGCCATCGAACAGTGGATCCTTGAGGAAGAACTACTTGTTTTCGACATCACCAGGAAAGACGGGCTACTATGACCATCGCACTAGTTGGAAATCTGAATATTCTGTAAACCTGATGGACTTTGAAGGCGAAATTGGGGAAGATGATATTATTGAGGAATCAAGCCAGGTGTTATCACACATGGAAGATTGGCAAGTTCCAAAGTTTAATCCCAAGTACGACCTGGGGTCAATTGACATACCCGAGCTCGGGATCTCAGCTGGTCCAGCCGATAAGCAGCTCCCTCAGTTACCTCAGCTGACAGGTGAGTTCTCGCTTCCAACTCTTCCCTTCTCCGCACATTCTTTAACGGCTTTCCAATTTGCTCAATGCTCAAACATATTCCTCCTTTCAGACCTCTTCAAGTGGTCTGTGAAGCTTTCTCTTGAATGGTCTGGAGGTCTTGTGATCACGAAAGGCGAATACGAAAAGTCACTTAAACTACTGTTCAAGCACAAGGCTCCCAAGGTGAACTCCTACGTTATCGACAGCAATATCGAAGCTGTGATGCACTCCTTCGAAAGGCAGAACGCGATTTACGTGAACAACGAGAACATCATCCACTTCTTTGACAATGTCAAGGTCTCTGGGGTGTTCCCACAGCTAACAGGATGTTATTCGAGAACGCACGACATTAACTCGCCCTACCAATGTCCTTCATGCAGATGCTCACTGACAATATATCAGCCCCCAATCCCAATCGCACACCTGCAAGAAGCCCCGATGAGTAAACTCGGAGAATGGGCAACTCATTGGAACCTCTCGAAGCGCGATGTTGATGAGCTGGATCATGATGAAGTGCAGAAGCAGAGTCACATCTTCGAACTCATCAGACAACAGCAGAGTATCATTACACTCGGTGAAATACAAGTGAAGGAGTATGGTCAGTCTTTCAAGAGCACACAACCACAGCTACTTCCTGACGTCTCCAAGTTCTACAACGATGCATTCAACTCGGTGAAGCCGCTGATTGAACTGCACAGGCGTCATCTTTTTGAACCGTTGATCACAAAGCTGAACACACAGGGGAAGTACATGTCCGGTATTGGAGAAATATTTCTCGAGTGGGCTAGGCAGGCTACCGTTCCCTACCTGAAATACACCGAGTCACTTGCTGCCGTGCGTGAGCTGATCACCTTTGAGAAGGGCAGGCAATCAAAGTTTGCCGAGTGGTTGCATCAGATCGATCAGCGACCTGAAGTTGTTACGGCATCGCTGGATCACAGCAGAATATTCTTCAGTGGATTCATTGGACATACTCAGCTATTGTCGCTTGCACTCAGAAGTGTTCAGAAGAAGACGGCACCAAGTGATATAGATCATACGCTGTTAGGCAAGGCGGTGGACGAGGTGGACAAGTTGAATAGAAAGATCGATGGAATGCAAGAGTCCGCATTACAGCGTCGGCAGCTGAAGCTTCTCGCCAGAAGATTGACCTGGAAGGCTACTGTTCTGGAGACTGACCTCAAATTGAAAGAGTCCATGAGACGTTTAATTAAGAAGGCCGATGTTACGAGGAAGGACAAGTGGACGAGCTCTCTCAATTGCCTTATCCTGTTGGATAACTATCTCCTTATTGTTGAAGAGCAAAAGGATGCGAGCTATCGGATTGTGGAAAAGCCTATTCCTGTGGAGTTCCTCCAGTTTGAGACACGGGATCTTACAACTGATGTGTCGGCTGAGACCGAAAGTTTCCCTTTCAAAATCAGATATACGGGCCAAAACTTATCGTTCACCTTCTCTACAGATACATCTGCTGAGCGCGATGCCTGGTTTGTTGCGTACAATCAGGTGAAGACGAAGAAGTCTAAGGGCCAGGACCATGAATCTCTCAGGATATCTGTCCTCTCCGACCAGTTTGGTTATGAGGAAGGACAACAACCGCAGAAATTGCCACTGTGTGTCGAAGGCTCCAACATTGACGTGATTCTTACGGAGCATAAGAAAGCGATGGAAACTGAACTTTCGGGCCTATCGACTTCCAGACCTTTAATGATGAGTGGGCTGCTTTCAGGTGCAACTTTCTCATTCGAGGGGAAAAAGTACCATGCTTTGGGTTTGAACTTTGGATTGTATTTGACCGAAGATGGCTCCCAACAGAGGTGGAAACGTGTGTTGGACCTGCCAAGAATCACACAGATCGGGAAGCTCGACAACCTTTTGGTGGTGCTGTCCGATCGGGCACTTTACTACTTCAGTGTTGTGTCACTATTACTAAACTACTATGACATGAATCCCGATGGTAAGGTTGTTGGTGAGCGCCTTTCAAAGCGTGATGTTGCATTCTTCAAAGCCGGCTCTTACTACAACACAAAGCTGTTATTCATGATGAAGACACCATTGCAGACACTAGGTGGCCCTAGGTTCAAGGTGTTTACGCCAATTTTTGACAGCTTTGGTACGTTCCAGTACTTCCAGCTCTACAAACGGTTCCAACATCCCACCGAATGTTTTGATATCTCCATATTCAACTCCATGTTTGTTCTGCACACTGTCAAGGGTTTTGAAATCCTGTCATTCCAAGTGATGCATGAATCGCAGCCGATTCCAAAGTTTTTAATAAGTCTGAAGAAGCCAAAGAATGAACTAGAGATGATCAAAAAGCAGTTGACGTTGGGATCAGCAAAACCACTGCTAATGATGAAAGTGCCGTTGAAACCACAATTCTACCTTGTCTATGACTCTTTTGCCATTGTTATCGACACAATTGGGCAGCTCATCAACGACAGTTTTATATTCCCCTTCAAATTCAAGTGTACGAATGCTACGCTACAGGGAAAGTGTCTCATCTGTATTGGTGATGACATCGTGGAAGTATTCGACCTCAGTTATGATGATGTCCTTGGGTTCCAAAGGCTTGATCCGATCCAAATCATCACGGGCAAAAACATCAATTTGATCGACATGGTGGACGCGAAGTTAACGATGGCACACCCAGCAATTCCAGGTAGACAGCTGGTCCTCAGCTTGAACTTGATATGACGTTATGACACAAACAAGAGACTATTCTTACGATACTTTGGACTGTAGGCTACCCTATATCTAAATTTGTCATTATCTAAAATTGTCATCTAGGTCTGATACGAGTTCTCCCTTGTCAGACTGAGCTGTGCAGAGTCTCTTCGAGAGATGGAGTTTCGTGGAGTTGCGAACGACTGCCGCGAGGTGACTGGGGTCAGCTGGTTTGGAGAGTTCATCACGGACTGGGGAGCGAATCTTGGTGAGTTGAATGATGTTCTTGAATCCATTGTGGCTATCGATGAGGTACTATCCAATCTGAAACGTTTCATCAGGCTCGTCATGTCCACAAGCTGCTTTTCGACAACTGGTTTTTTAATCTTGAAGAGCTTGATAGCTGTGCCGTTCCAAATGCTCAATTGAAGAATAGTACTCTCAAACTCGAAAGAGTCTTGGGATTTATCCTGGCCACTTAACTTCCAGTTAAAACCCCAACTCGACGCAACCCCCTTCAGTGATATAGCGGAGTTCCTCTTGTTGAACCAAGATGACGAGGTCGCCTCCCTATATGCGCTCACATTCTCAGAGAAGATAACACCCCATGCGATACTCTCATACCATCCCAGTGAAAGGCTGGACCAAACAAAGCGCAAGTGATCAAACTTAGTTCTTGGGAGGAATTCAGAAGTTGCAAACTTGGACACCTTGACATCAAAGTTTTCAATTTGTTCAATCTTCACCAGCACTTTCAAGATTTCGGACTTGGGTATAGCATCAAAGTCTGGAATCTCTTTTCTCACAAGCTTGACAGTATTTAATACTATGAGCAAGGCTCTGTGTCCTGCCCATGTAATGGACAGCGGGGCATCGGCGGGTAATTTGGATTTAGCCTTAACGGACATCCCAACCAACGGGTTTGGTCGCAAGCTCTTTTGGAACTCATCGATCTCGTCACTATCGTCTTGACTTTCCTCGGCATCTGCCAATCCGTCTTGATTACTGCTCACTGGCGGTGGTGTTGACATCACTGGCGTAGCACTACCGGAAATTGGCACACTGCTTGAAGAGTCATCTGCCTCTTGTTCACCTTCGTCCGATGTATTCTGGATCAGGTTCAAAAGGTTTAAGAGCACACGTTCATGTTTCACCAGGAGGAACAATAGGGTCCTCGACTCCTTGTGATGACGGCAGATTCCATGTGCAATAGCTCTAACAACAAGGGCCAGCAGGTCCAATCTCAACGAATCATTCAAAGCGCCAGGCTTTGACATCTTATTGATGATGTTCAACACTGCTAGTCCGGAGTGGTACGACAGTGAGGTTCGACCTTTGATATTAGGATCGGAGTTTTTCGCAGGGATGAGGTTGTAAAGGTATTCAAAGAGACTTGGTGAAATGAGAGCATCGAAGTCATCTTGGACAATCATGTTGGAGATTTGAATCACCAAAAAATCTCTGTATGTTAGGTTAGATGGCATGGTTTGATTGTTCAACTTGAAAAAAGCTGGCAACTTGTTTGTGTAGTAGCTCGAACTGAAGGGCATAAGTAACTTGGTGACAACTGTCTCATCTGCGGACAAGTATAGCATGAAGAAGCATATCACTCGCACCAAGCTCGGTCTCCAAAGGTCATTATTCCGGTAGTACTTGATGTAGTATAGTAGCGTCACGGTCAATTCCTGAATCTTTTTGTTGTAAACGAATGACCTGAAGTTCTTGTTGCATTGGACCAAATCCCAAATCAACATCACGAGTTCCGTTGACCATGAAGACAGCCCAGGAAGGGATGCGCCAAAATTGCCATGTGAGCCACCGTTGACAGCGGTTGACGTTGGAGAAGCAGCAAAGCTCGTTTTCAGCACGTTGAAAGGATTAGCCTCCTTTTCCACTGCCTGCTCGATGGGTATGGTCAACAGAGAGAAGATCGACGAATAAATGAAGTTGAGCTCTGTGTCCTTGTGGAGTCTTCCCAAGTACGATCTCATCAAGTTATGAGGCTTTTCACCCACTGGGATCAAATTTAGCCTTTGCAAAAAGATCAAGTCCGCGCTAGGGAGCGGGTAAATAAGCATCGCCGTGAGAAGCTGTATTGTATACGTGACAAAAGTTCTCCTCAACACGTAGTACTTGGTGCTAGAATATTGGCTGTTAGTCTGAGAAGAATCATAGGTCAGCCCGTTATTCTCTGCGTCCGTCTTGCATGATCGACAACCCACATTAATCATTGAGCATATCATGCTCAATGATTTCATCCTTGGTAGGGTTGCCACTATTATTGTGATAAATCTCGATCCCTGCGGTACCACGTTATTCGGGGTCTTGTAAAGAATCTGCGATGTCAACGCAAGGATTAACCTGAGCACCTCAAGCCTGTTTGAGTCCAGCTCCGGGTTCGGTGTCTCGTATTTCCCATTGTATCCGATGCCAACTTCCCACATCTTGAACTCCGTACCTTTCACGCCAGTTTTTTCCAATGTGAATTCCCTTGTGAACAACAGGTCCACCAAAGTGTTCACCAAAAGATGTCCAAGACACGATTCTGAGGCTCCTTGTCCAACGTTGACTCTTGTAGAGCTCGGTGAGGTGCTCACATTCTGGTCGGTGTTGACCCTCACAGTAGAGGATTCCAAAGAGGAAACGTCCCCGGAATCAGATGACAATGAGCCATTGCTCAAGGGGTCCAAGCTTAAACTCCAGAACAAGTTGTCAATCTCCTTCGCCCACTCGCCTCCCATCTCGAATAGGAACGGTATCACTCTTGTAAGCACCCTTAGACAGTTCAACAACTCCTTCTTACTCTGGGTCTCAGGGAATGACTTGAGTTTGGCTGTCCTTATCAGCTTAACAGTGATAATGCGTATCAAGTTGAGGAAATTGGCCTTGTGACTATCCCTCACGGACTTGATGTCGTTGTAGGTGAGGAGGGCAAACACTTCGTCAGCGGTGTTGGCCGTCTCCCAAAAAATGTTCCAGTAAGCATCATCCAAGGGGATAGGCATATCGATGTCATCTTCATCAGCTCCAGCGAGTCGGAAGACCTTGTTCTTGTATGCGAGCTTGGAGTCAGCGTTGCCCATTGTGAAGTCCGGAAGAGCTTTCTTGGGTTTATAAGTGGCCCCACGGTGCCTCACAAACGCCGGTGACTGGGGTTTAACTATGTGCAAGAGAGTGTTCCAGCGATGCCAAAGCGATGGGGTAGTACTCCGCTGGACGTTGACAGTTGCGTAGTCGCGCAGGGGTCCTATTGGTGCTTTGTGGGTGGGTGTTCCAACTTCACGGGATTGTAATTTTTGCCCATGCGTCACCAGCATTCGGACCACAAAGAAACCAACTGGGAAAAGCAGAGTGCGACAGAAGGTGGGTGCGACGATGGAGGACAGGGGAGGTAATATAAGAAAGGATGCATTTGTTCCCATGTAGCGAAAGTGAGGCTACTCTTACTGCAATGAGCCTTGCTGCGCCCTACAAGTGACCAGTGAATTCGTAAAATTGTAACCATTATCGCCATGGTGAGAGCAGGGCCTCACTACCAGTCATTATCCATCGACTCAAATCTGCGCTTGTTGAGCCCCTGCTGTTGCACGCTCAGCACGTTGTCGATATCCTTCAGGCGCAGGTCCAGGTTATTCTCCCACTCAGCCATGCTCGAGCCGAACGACGAGCTGGCGTTGCTCAGCATCGGTGGCACAACCACATTCGATGGCAGCGGCACACGAAGAAGGCGCGGTGGCTCCATGTGTTGCAGCTGCTGCTGCTGTTGTTGTTGTTGTTGTTGTTGTTCGAGCGAATTGCGTGGGGTGGTGTACATCTTGTCTCCAACCTGGTAGCCCTCGCTCACAGCCTTGCGAATTCGCATGCCGATCGTCTGCAGGGCATGCTGGTGGGCGTAGCTCTCTCCGGTCTGGCTAATGTTGTGGTTCAGCTGTCTCTTGGTCTGTGGCATGTGTACTGAGCTCTTGGGTGAGTGGGAAGGGGTGATGCGCACGCCTGATAATTAGAATTTACTTCTTTTGGAACAATTGGAGAAACAAAATACCCCCCATAAACTCCCCAATCAGGAAATTTCCTTTTTGGTGACAATCAGCAGCAGGGTAACCCCGTGTTCGCTCCATTTATCACTTAGAGTGGGAGTTTGACACCAAAGCTTCCTCTATGCACTGGTGATAGCGAATACAGCAAAAGTATATAAACTGTTCGGCCAAACCTCGGAAAAACTTCCCCCATTCCAACAACCACCAGCACATCATCGGCGCAACATGGTGAACTTCAACATCTCTTCGCAGGACGCAGTCTCTCTCGAGCAGGAGTACTCTGCCCATAACTACCATCCATTGCCAGTGGTGTTCCACAAGGCCAAAGGTGCCCATGTGTGGGACCCAGAAGGAAACGAGTACCTCGATTTCCTGTCTGCCTACTCTGCCGTGAACCAGGGCCACTGTCACCCAAAGATCATCCAGGCCCTCGTTGACCAGGCCCAGTTGCTCACTCTTTCCTCGAGAGCCTTCTCCTCCGATGCGTTTGGAGTGTTTGCCAAGTACATCACCGAGTTCTTCAACTACGAGATGGTGCTTCCAATGAACACCGGTGCTGAGGCCGTTGAGACTGGTCTTAAGCTTGCAAGAAGATGGGGTTACGTTAAGAAGGGAATTCCAACCGACGAGGCCATCATTCTTGCCGCGCAGAACAACTTCCACGGGAGAACCCTCGGTGTGATCTCCATGTCCACCGACCCGGATGCTACTACCCAGTTTGGTCCATTCTTGAAGAACGTTGGCCCACAGATCCCAGGTACTACGGACAAGCAGATCCGTTACGGTGAGATTGAGGACATTGAGCTTGCCTTCAAGAACGCTGGTGACAAGATCGCCGCTGTTCTCCTCGAGCCAATCCAAGGTGAGGCTGGTATCGTTGTTCCACCTGCCGACTACCTCACCAAGGTGTCCGAGCTGTGTAAGCAGTACAACGTTTTGCTCATCTGTGATGAGATCCAGACCGGAATTGCCAGAACTGGTAAGCTCTTGTGCTACGAACACTCTGCCGGTGTGAAGCCAGACATTGTTCTTCTCGGTAAGGCCATATCCGGTGGTGTTTTGCCAGTGTCTGCTGTACTCTCCTCGAAGGAGATCATGCTCACCTTGGAGCCGGGTTCGCATGGGTCTACCTACGGTGGTAACCCACTTTCGTCCCGCGTTGCCGTTGCCGCCCTGGAGGTTGTACGAGAGGAGAAGCTCGTTGAGAGAGCTGGCGAGCTCGGTGCCTTTTTGAAAGAGGAGCTCATCAAGCTGCAGGCGGAGTCCAACGGGATCATTTCCGAGGTGCGTGGAGTTGGTCTGCTCTCTGCCATTGTCATTGACGAGTCTAAGGCCAATGGAAGAACCGCTTGGGACCTGTGTCTGTTGATGAAGGAGCAGGGAGTCTTGGCCAAGCCAACGCATGACCACATCATCAGATTGGCCCCACCGTTGGTGATCTCCAAGGAGGACCTTCTCAAGGGTGTTGAGTCGATCAGAGTGTCTCTTAAAAAGCTTCCAACCGTTAAAAAGGCTCACCATTAGCTCATGTATAAATGTTTAAAGCGGTTACGTTTTTGTAGTTTGTTAGGCGTGTGACGATGCTAATGTGGCATTACGCTAGGAATTACGTTGTTTTAGACCCGCCTTGGTGGGCTTGCAGCAGCCAACGGCTGAATTTGAGAAGGGGTGGGAAGGGGTGGTTATTCTTTCGGGTGGTGATCCGGTGGGTTATAAACCATAGGAGCTAGATAGTGGTCCATTCCATAGGACGCCCATGTCATTGTTTGCTCTTCAGGTCACTGGGGGTCTCGTAGGTGACCTGGGATGTGTCATCGGTAGCATCGACTAGTTAGCAGATCAAGGGGAGAATCACAACCACATACACGTGCCCCGGATAGCAAGGGAGCAAATGCACCCAATGGGCGGTAACCATTGGCCGTAACCATTAGAAACACACCACCAGCCCCAGGAGCCGGCACATGACCGACGATAAACCATAACACCACCAGCAGATCGTCACCGGTTGACTTGGCGGGGCCATCACGCATTGCATTTCCGAGGGTGGCTATTCCGGAAGGGCCAGTGCGAGAGAGAGCGAGCACCACCACCTGACGGCGCCCCCAGCCATCATCCACCAGCAAACAGCACCTACGCACACACACAAACACACACACGAACACACAATGTAACAGCCCACCGGCCCTCCGCTGGCCCTCCGCTGGCCCTCCGCTGGCCGCGCTTTTTCCACCCCATCAGCCTGCAAACCACCTGATCGCGATGGGGCCACGATGCGGTGGTGCACGGGTGGGCCCCTGGGGTGTCGTCACCTGCTGATGGACGGGCGATTTCTCTTAGCCGCCCAGCGGCGGCGGCAGCAGCAAATATAAAAAGGCGCCCAATCGCCCCCCCTGAATATTCCGCATCTCCCCTTTAGAACATCCACATTTCACTCAATTCAAAAATGGCTATCACTATCGGTATCAACGGTTTCGGACGTATTGGACGTCTCGTCCTCAGAGTTGCTCTCTCCAGAAAGGACATCACAGTGGTTGCTGTCAATGACCCATTCATTGGCGCTGAGTACGCTGCCTACATGTTCAAGTACGACTCCACCCACGGTAAGTACGCAGGCGAGGTCACCAGCGATGGCGAGTTCCTCATCATTGACGGCCAGAAGATCAAGGTATTCCAGGAGCGTGACCCAGCCGCCATCCCATGGGGTGCCGAGAAGGTTGACATTGTCGTTGACTCTACCGGTGTCTTCACCACCCTTGCCGGTGCCCAGAAGCACATTGACGCTGGTGCCAAGAAGGTTGTCATCACCGCCCCATCCGCCGACGCCCCAATGTTTGTCATTGGTGTCAACGAGGACAAGTACACTTCCGACGTCAAGATTGTCTCCAACGCCTCTTGTACCACCAACTGTTTGGCCCCATTGGCCAAGGTTATCAACGACAAGTTTGGAATCGAGGAGGGTTTGATGACCACCGTCCACTCCATCACCGCCACCCAGAAGACCGTTGACGGTCCATCCCACAAGGACTGGAGAGGTGGCCGTACCGCTTCCGGTAACATCATCCCATCCTCCACCGGTGCTGCCAAGGCTGTCGGTAAGGTTATTCCAGAGCTCGCTGGTAAGCTCACCGGTATGTCTCTCAGAGTCCCAACCACCGATGTTTCCGTCGTCGACTTGACCGTCAAGCTTGTCAAGGAGGCCACCTACGACGAGATCAAGGCTGCCGTCAAGGCTGCTTCTGAGGGTGAGCTCAAGGGTGTGCTCGGATACACCGAGGATGCTGTTGTCTCCACCGACTTCTTGAGCGACTCCAGATCTTCCATCTTCGATGCCTCCGCCGGTATCTGGTTGTCTCCTAAGTTCGTGAAGCTCATCTCCTGGTACGACAACGAGTACGGCTACTCCACCAGAGTTGTCGACTTGTTGGAGTTCGTTGCTTCCAAGTAAATATCTTCATAGTTTAAGGTACATATATCACAGATCCACTGTAGGCTGCCTGCTCCAGCTAATCAGCTCAACCACTAATGGGATTGAATCCTGGGCTTTGCTTTGCTTTGCTTTGCTTTGCCTTTCAGCGGAAGCTGGCTGCGTACGCAGGTCATTTCGCCGAAAGGGGAAGGGGGGTTTGAAGTCGGGCTGTGACATTAAGCTATTTTACGGTCCAATTCAAATCACGGTGCCTACCGTCAAGTAGTCTAATTGACTCTTCAATTGTTGGGTCAATTACTCCATACCTTTAAGGGTCTTGGATTTTTTATTGTCAATGGCTTCACTTTGAAAGTTCGGTAGTTAAACCGATGCATCCATTTTCCAACGCTAAAAATTCCTACTATATCAAATTCAACCCAGGAGCTGATAACCAGCACATGCTACCAATGGATAGCCCTCAGGGAATGCATAGCTCCTTCACAGTTACTCAATCGCGTCCGCAATGGCTCCCCCCATTAATGGCAAGTCTGATTCACATCGCCGGTTGGCGCCACATTGGATCATCGATGAAACCACAGTGCTACAATGCCATTGCAAAAACGATACGCATGAGAGTGTATCACTACTGCATGGCCTGCATGGCGATGAAACCAGTCCTTTGTGTGTATTTTGTATAAATGGAGAGGTCTTCGGTGATTCCTTCCTTTGGGCCTTTTTGCAAACCAACAGAAATAAGCACACAACAATGTTCACCCTCGGTCTCGGATGGATCGTGATCAAGAAGATGCCTCGCATCTTGATGCTTCTTCTCCTCTTCATCAACGTGTTTATTCTCGCTTTTCTCCTCTTGGGGTGCTACTCGGATAGCACCACATATTCATCCACATACCTCGTCAAATATTCCTTCAACGAATCATCTGCAATCTATCCACTCATCACCAACTCATACAAGTCCAGGAATTTGACCGACTATCAAACAATGCAGGTTCGTGCAGGATACTTGTCCCTGTGCATCGATGTCGGCGATGATCACGAGTGTATGTCCAAGACAGACCTCGGACAGTTCAAACAGATCTCCGCAGTGGACATCTATACGGTGAATTCAAAGTCAAGCTCAACATCATTGGACATTGTTTCACTCGCTTCAGAGTTCTCCAATGAGATTGTCCATCCATACATACTCATTGCGTGCATTATCCTCACCATTGTACTCTTTCTGTCCTTGCTCTACGTGGCCATTCCTGGCCTCCCAGCCAAGATGGCAGTGAACAAGTTCAACTTGGCATTGGCACCAATATTGGCCCTCGTGTGGGGGCTAGGTGCCATGTGGGTTCATGTTGCCGCAAATGCGAGTCAAAGGCTTGTACAGAAGGCGTCGATGGGCATAGTGATGGCACACATTGGGAAGAAGGCAAGTGCAATGACCTGGACACCTTTCACCTTTTTTGCCATCGTTGCAATAGGAGTTGTTGCCTTGCATATAAGAGATCTGCATCGGATCATTAAAGCGGTGGATGACAAGGCATGACGGAGCAGAAAGATAAGAAACGATTTGAAAGAGGGAGAGCACGCTGTAGCTAAATCTTCCCCAAGACCCAATAGACAATTATTTCACAGGCACGGGATGGCAAGTCACCGACTCTCACTGGAGAGTAATCACCTGCAATGGCAAACCCATGCGGTGTGTTGTTGCTATGATGCTTCAACTGAACGCTTTTAAACAGTCCACTGTTCTTCTTTGCCACAAGATCCTCCTCAAACTTGTCGAGGTCACTGCTCGAGTAAAAGCTGTCCTCTTTACCGACAACTAAAAGCGTTGGGATCTTTACATGCTCGAATGCCTCGTGAGGCATCATGATCGGATGCACGACGATGGTACTCTTGATTCTTTCGTCGTCCGACTCGATGGAGATACGAAGCGCAGTGTTTGCACCAAAGGAAAAGCCAATGATCACTGCATTCTGAACATTGCTGGATGTAAGCAGTTCGTCTATGCATTTCTCCACCTCGATCCAATTGGACGTGCTTTGATAGCGGCCATCGTTGTATGCTCCAAACACGTTATGGCACTGGAGCCAATAGTTTAGCCTCACGTTCATGGCAACGCCTGCAGTCATGTTCTTGAACTTGGAGATGAAGGACTCATTCGGGTCCTCGGTTGGTGTTTCAAGGTTCAATACATCGTCAAAGTAGACGTCAACAAGTGCAGTGACGCACCCTGTTCTGATCGCATACGCATCTGCAAGCTTCTTGTTATTAAGGCTTAGACCCTTAGAGTTGGGAATAATCACCACCATGCTCTTCTCCTTGGTCTTGAGCTCATATTCGATCCTACCGTAATTGTCAATTTCCACCCCGGTGGAGGGATACGTCAAGTAGACAAGACATTGTGTGTGTTTAAGCTTGAACTCATACCCCCTGGGCTTGGGAGAGATCACTGGCTTGAATATAGAACCCTTTCGCGAGCTCGATGCGGATTCTTCCTTGAACACTGAGCCTCGTCTCCCATTGGGATCTAGGAGGTCATCAAACGAACTCTCATCATCATCTTCAGCCGGAGGATCTGTTCTTAGGGAGATGTCGCCTTCAATGTCGTCAACACCTTGCAGAGAGGAGTCAAAGTCGCTCAGTGCCCAAGGATACGCGGACTTGGGCAGATGCAGCCCGTTGTGAGCCATTTTATGCTTGGGTTGTCGTATGGTGTGTTTATGATTTTGATGTGGTATTTTCGTTTCCATCTGTCTGTGACATTAAGCCACAAACGGATTACAAGGCCCACAGCAAGGGGAATACCGGGGATTGAGAAGGATAAAACAGGCAGAGAAGACACTTTCTGATGCAGATAACACACCTGTCGCTTTTAACGACGCTTCTGGCTACGCTTGCGAGTGCTGAGACGCTCAAGCTTGTGGCACAGAAGATGGACACGCACGAGTCGACGTCGATTGGGGTGCTCCACTATGACGAGGAGTCCCAGGAGGTGGATATTACCGATGGAGTTGATACACTAGACGCTGGAGCATACCGGTTTGGTGTCCAGGATGGCCCACGGTTCAAGAGTTACGGATATGCTGAGGTGAGTTGACAGAGCCGATGTTTGGGAATGGCAAGACTAACAACGAAGCTGTCTGAGCCTTTCGGGTACGACGTTGTGCTAACGACAAAGTCCAGTGGTGAGCTTGCCACTGTGTCTTTCAAGAAGAGCCCGGCCAGGGGACTGCGGCCCTCTGTGAAGGCGATGGCAACGGGACCAACACCGATCATTACTCCGAAGAAGAAGGAGGAGATCAAGAACCCTCTGGAGACTGCTGAGGAGGTGAGTAATGTCCACAGGGGCGCTGAAAACGTTACTAACTGGACCAGAAAAACAAGTCCTTCATACAGAAGTACTGGATGTACATTGTCCCTGTGGGCATCCTCTTTCTGATGAGCCCGGGGGATAAGGAGGAGAGTACTTCCCAGTGAATGAAGAGGAGGGGGACCAATCTACAGAGTTCATGATCTATCCAACTGTCAAGCCATCCACCACTCATTGTATACGTAAACACCCACACACGTTAATCCACCAATAGAATAAAATCACACACTGGCGATGGGCTCAAAACGGGCTTGGGATCCCGCAAGAATTAATCCTCTCCCCGAAACAAATCAGCCAAACCTCAGCAGCTATAATTCGCCACAAAAAATCGGTTTAGCATGGACAAGCTGTTCGGCAAGAGCAACGGACTGATGAACAAACTGCCAATAGCACACAACAGAGGAGCACCGGCCCAGCTGGGCCCGCCACGCGAGCTGCGCGCTGCGAACTGTCCCAATAACCAATATGCGCTGGCAAACGTTGCAGCGGTGAACCCGGAGGACTTCCAGGACGGGATCCACGTGTCACTCAACGACTTCTACGTCTTCACCACCAGACACTCGCGTGAGGTGGCCCCGGGCACGATTGGCCTCAACGGCACGCAGCGACTATGGGCCGGGCTGTCCATCGACCAGCCGACACAGGTGAGAAAGTACGACATCATGGCTGCGACGGGGAAACAGACCTACATTGGCTCGTTGAACTTGGAGATCTCGTTCCGTGGCAAGAACAACGTGACCGCTGACCAGTTTGACCAGGACGAGCTGGCAAAGGCCACGATTGCGCGCTTTGAGAGCCAGATCTTTACACCATCGCAGCGGCTGCTGCTGGACTTCAAAGGCCACATCTTTGAGCTACTAGTACAAAGCTTACAAGTTGTTGATCTTGTTGACATTGAGAACAATGGTCCGGTGAGCACGGGCATCGAGACCAAGGGCCTGTTGTTGCCACAAACGGTGATCAACTTCTTCAAGGGAAGAGACGGCTTGGTGAATTTGAAATCAAGCTCCATGAGACCGAGATCCGATGCTGTGATTAGACCTGACTTCAAGTTTGAAGAGCTCGGTGTCGGTGGTCTGGATAAGGAGTTTGCCAACATCTTTAGACGTGCCTTTGCCTCGAGAGTTTTCCCACCTGCATTCATCGAGAAGTTGGGAATCAACCACGTCAAGGGTCTTTTACTGTTTGGTCCTCCTGGTACGGGTAAGACCCTCATTGCTAGAAAGATTGGAAAGATGCTTAACGCAAGGGAGCCAAAGATCGTCAACGGTCCGGAGATTTTGAGCAAGTACGTTGGTTCCTCTGAGGAGAACATTCGTAATCTGTTCAAGGACGCCGAGGCAGAGTTCAAGGCCAAGGGGGATGAATCCTCCCTTCATATCATCATCTTTGACGAGTTAGATTCCGTGTTTAAGCAGAGAGGCTCCAGGGGTGATGGTACAGGTGTCGGCGACAACGTTGTCAACCAACTCTTGGCCAAGATGGATGGTGTGGATCAACTCAACAATATCTTGGTGATTGGAATGACCAATCGTCGTGATTTGATCGATATTGCCCTGTTGCGTCCTGGAAGATTCGAGGTACAAGTGGAGATCCATCTGCCTGACGAGGAGGGCAGATTCCAAATCTTTGAGATCCACACCAAGAAGATGAGAGAACACAAGGCCCTTGGGTCAGATGTTGATCTTCACGAACTTGCCGCACTCACGAAGAACTTCTCTGGTGCGGAGATTGAAGGTTTGGTGAAATCTGCCTCGTCGTTTGCCATTGACGGTGTCGTGAACATCGGTAAAGGTAAGACCAATGTCAACCAAAAGACCATCAGTAACATGAAAGTTACGAGAAAGAACTTTTTGGATGCGTTGGCAGAGGTTGTTCCAGCGTTTGGAGTGAGTGAGGGCGATTTGAAGATGTGTTTGAAACAGGGACTCTTGTCGTATTCCCCGAGGGTGGATGATATCCTCAAGATTGGACATCGCTACGTGAGACAAACAAGGGAGAAGACCAATCTGATCTCGCTCTTGGTGCACGGTCCTCCTGGCGCAGGTAAGACTGCCCTATCGGCACAGATTGCCCTGGACTCTGGCTTCCCATTTGTGCGTCTGCTGTCACCTGACAACATGGCCGCGATGAGCGAGAGCGCCAAGATTGCCTACATCGATAACCTGTTCCGTGACGCATACAAGTCACCGTTGAACGTTGTTGTCATCGATGACATTGAGAAGATCATCGAGTGGGTCCCCATCGGTCCGCGGTTCTCCAATGCGATCCTACAGGTGCTCACTACGTACCTCAAACGCCAACCACCAGACGACCGTCGTTTGTTGATTCTCACCACGACATCATCCTACACCGTGCTGCAACAGTTAGATTTGCTCAGTTGTTTCAACAACGACATTGCAGTTCCCAACCTGTCCACGTTGGATGAGTTCAACAACGTGCTCTTGGAGAAGGAGTTTGCCGATGAGCGTGGACGTGTTGAGGTGTTGAACAAACTTGCAGCGATCACACCGCGTCTTGACGTGGGCATCAAGAATGCGCTTGTGAATATTGACAGTGCAACGTTTGGTGAGAATCCCGTGGATGAGCTTGTGGAGCTGATGGCCAAGTGAGTTTGATAGCATGTTCTGATTATATACTGTTAGAAGATTACTTCTCTATAGAGCAAGCATATTTTGCATGTTGTTAGCATGCAGAGGGCTCGGGAATTTGTGGGGTCTGCATGAACGCCGTATGCGTAGTCCTCGATCAGATCCAGCCTCTTCAGGGCCAGCATCATCATGCGATGATTCCGCCTACTCTAGAGAGCCGTAAGAAGCCATGACGTTGGTGTCGACAACATCCGCACAATTCAAAAAGATGGGCTCTCTTTGCTCGCTTTGCTCGCTTTGCTCCGGTGCTGCATAATGTCCGACATTAAAAGGCTTGGAAATGGAGAGAGGGGGCCAGGGTATAAAATGACCATCAAAAGGTGCTGATCTCCTGCTGTTCCTCCACACCCACGACTAATAAACCAAACACAGCGATGGCACAGAGGTACGAGAAGGACCAGGAGCTCATCGACTTTGCGTATGCCAATCTGAAAGGCATCCCCCAGGGGTCCGACGACTACGAGAAGATGCTCTCGGGGATGCACTACAACTGCTGGGCCCCAGAGCTCAACAGAGCCCGTATCGTGCGCCATGAACTGGCACGTGGGTACGGTGACATCCATCTCGGCGACAAGTCCGAGGAAGCATTCACCAAGGAACGCTTTGACTACATCTCCAAAGTTTTCGGTCAAGTTGGCCGGGATGCGTACCTAGAGCCTCCGTTCAACGTTGATTACGGGTTCAACATCTCACTGGGCGATTACTTCTATGCCAACTTTAACCTCACCATCTTGGACACGTCTGTGGTGAAGATCGGGAAGTACGTCCAGTTTGGACCGAACTGTGTCGTGTCGTGTGCAACGCACCATCTGGACCCGATTGAGCGTTGTGAGAAGGGCAACGAGTGGGCACGGGAGATCACCATTGGCGACTACGTGTGGCTAGGTGCAAACGTTACTGTTTTGCAGGGTGCAGTGATTGGCGAAGGAGCAGTCATCGGCGCAAACTCTGTGGTGAAGGCTGGCCAGGTGATCCCTCCACATAGCGTCTGCGTCGGACAACCGGCTCGTGTGGTGAAGATGATCGAAGGCTACGAGTGATAGAATTGGGGAGTTTAGATACTCTTTAGATAGTTATAAAAGCTCTGGAACACTTTGAAATCCTCACCGTAGCGGAAATGGATGTCATGGGTGGTGAGTACAAAAGTATGCCTCGAAGCGGTGTATTTACCCGACCTTCTGTATTGTCGAGACCATACCACCCCTGGGACGTTGATTGTCAATCCGTCATCTTCTGTTTGGACTTGCACTGGAAGTCCCTTTAGGACGGGGTTTACTCTGTCCAGATCAAACTTGTGTTCAAAGACGGTGACTTTCACATTTGTCCAGCTTGAGTGCACGATCATCGGTCTGTAGAATCTATGGGACCAAAACAGGATCCATCGCTTGGTATTGCCCAGGTGGTACTCCTGTACATGGAAGTTGGTACACTTCTTCGATACGAGATACCCGATCAACTCGGAGACTGAGCCTTTCAAACCCAACAGCGAGCTAAACCAAAGACATTGGTCCGAGCAGCTTTGGTCAACAAGGCGTTTGACAAAGCCAATTTCCCCCTCTGTGCAAACGAGTTCGCATGCGGTGCCCACCACGGGCTCTCGCTGTATCGCTGACGACTTGCGCTCTGAGCGGCTGTGCATCTCCTCAACGGAGCCATAGAATGGAGGGTTACAAACCATAAAGTCATACTTCGAGCCAATGATGCCATCACCCAGCTCAATTGTCACTGGGAGATCGTTATCATGGATGGTATTCTTTGCATGCTCCACTGATATCGGGTCAATGTCGACACCGGTCATACGGCACCCATAGAGCTTGAAGGCCAAGATGGCATAGATGGCATAGGGACCCGTACCAACGTCCAACCCGGTCATGTTGTCGTTGTCTCTCCATCCACAGCTCTCTTCAAACACACGCTTAACGATTCTCAAGTACATCTCACGCGATAGGACCGCAGGGATCAAATGTCCCTGCAATATGGCGATCCGTACGCCATGGAATTTATGGAGCAGCGCACTGGTGAGGGCGCATTGGCTCTCGTAGGTGAATCTCAGCCTTCCCTCTGGGGTCATGAATCGACGCAGCTCTAGGTACTCCTCACTGAGCTCACCATGGTTCACATTGAACATTGTCTATCTGCAGCTCTGCGCTATAGCCAAGCTGTCAGTCTGGCGTTGTCGTTTTGGCCATCAAAGACCCCCCCGGGTTTTGAGGTCCTTTCCTGGAAAAACTAATCAAGGATTAAAGTTTGGTTTTTCCGTGTTTCTCGGGCGACCGGAGTGCGGGGATTGTTCCTTTGTCCCCTTTTGTCCTTTTGTCCCCTTTGTCCTGCCCAGCCGCTGTTTTTTTTGCCGCTGCGACGGATTCGCGATTTGCAACGCGGGATAATTTGCAAAATCCCTGAGACAGGACAGTCGGGACTAGGACTGAGCGGGTGCTGGCCAGGGATATAGAGCGTGGACTGACATCACCACGAGGATAAGCACATCATCCACCACACCCCCCTTTGACAACTTTGATAAACCCTTGCCCTCTACAGGAGAAATGTCCTTTGCCGCTGAGCCAATCGAGTACTCCTTCGAAGACACAGAGGCCCTGCTCGCCTCGCTCTCGAGCTCGTCGGTGTCGCCCTCAGATGCCACCAGCACCAAGAGCTCCATTTCGCCTGACTGGCGCATCGACACGCTGTACAACAGCGACGACTTTGCGCCTCTGGGCGGCGGTGCTGCGGACGCTGCGAACGCTGGGTCTTCTTCACAACATGACTCCCCGTTCTTGAAGCTGGAGGCCTGGAGAACACCTTCGGACTCACTGGCGGCCCCGATATTCTCAGAGACACACCTTAGAGCGAAGTCCACGGGTAAGAAGAAGGACCGCTCCACCCACAACGTGATCGAGAAGAAGTACCGCACCAACATCAACACCAAGATCACCGCTCTTCGCGACGCTGTTCCTGCGCTCAGGATCGCAGCGGGCGACGCTGAGACCTCGATCAAAGATCTCGATGGGCTCTCCCCAGCGGCAAAGATCAACAAGGCTTCGGTGCTCACGAAGGCTACCGAGTACATCAAGCACCTCGAGCACAAGAACGCCCTTCTTCTGGCAGAGCTCGAGCAGCTTCGTGGGCTGCACACCCAACAGCAGCAGCAGCAGCAGCAGCAGCAGCAGCAACCTGTGTTCATGCAGCAACACTACCCACAGCAACAGATGCAGCAGTTCCAGCCCGCTTTGGACTACTCTGGACAGCCCGTGAACATGGTATCACAGCAGCCGTATGGCCAATTAGGACTGCAGGGGAAGGTGCTCGTGGGAGGGTTGGCGACGATGGTGGGACAAAACTTGTTCAGCACTGCAGGCGACTACGAGTACAGGGGCCTCTCTGCCTTCCCATTTCTCTCGGGGGCAAACTTTGGGCTTTTTATCGTGGTGATAAAAGTGCTCTTTGTCGCTTATTCAATCATCCACATATTGCTGCCTGTTGCCTTTGCAGACAAACCCGAAAAGTACACAAAGGTTGCCGTCTCGAGCGTCTCGCTTGCGGCGTGGTATGAGCTCGTCAAGCAACTCGTTTTCATCAATGTGGGTCAGCAAGCGCTGGTGGATGCCACCGAACATGAAATTAGCATGCTCATCAACGGGGAGTTGTTGACAAACTCTGCGATTCCAAGTTTTACAAGCATGCTTTACACGTTATTGAAACTCCACACTTTCAAATCGAACTTTGAAGTGGAGTTTGGTAAGATCGTCATCGCCAAGCTGTTGAAAGAGCATTCCGATCTGTCATCGCTGGTAAACATCACCACCGTCATACAGAACTCTACCAAGAAAATCCGGCAACTCAAGGTTGCAGACCACACTTTGAGACATTTCTTCAAAGATATGGTATCACCTGGCAGTGGTGCATCGGAGTCCTTCACGAGGCTGCTGAATCACGTGTACAAGCTTCCCTTCGATCTGAATTGTACCAAAGGGTTGAAAGATGGTGGATACCAACTGATCTTGAAAGATGACCGCATAATCCACGATTACAAGACACTGTTGGCGAGCTTCAGATCCAATGAGATATTCGGAGAAGTGCTGCTTAAGTACATTGACCTGACGTTCAATCCAAGGGCCCTGGACTCAAATGCGATCAAGGAGACCAAAGAGGAACTACACGATCTGTTGAACTTGGCGGAGAACGTGGCACCACAGAGATCGATACTGGAGATCCGTATCAGACTGTTCAAGTCAATTCTTAACGAGAAATATCTCGATAATACGCTGAGGCTTGTTAAGGAGGAGGCCCTGGTGCGCACGGAGGCACTTGTGGCCAATGATGCCTCGTCGGATAGCGTGGATTCTGAGTCTGACGAGGGCGATGGCATTTTCACCAGTGATGAAGACGGTGATGCGGATAACGATTCGGAGGAAGTGGAGTCACATAACAAGAATGATGATCCAATCCCTTACACCCAGGTAAATGACACCGTCTCTTATCCACAGCTCGTTCGAAAGTCCATTGAACCGCGGTTTAAACCACTTCTTTCGAAGGATATCTCCAATGCGCTAACATCTGCTTCGATTCTCAAGTATACCCGTTCGCAAAGGTCCCACGAGAGCAACTTGCTGATGAAGTACATCCAGCCGAATAAGGATGAGATCACTCTGCTCTCGTTCATCTCCATGTTCAAACTCGTGCAAAAGTACCCACTTGCATGGTGCCAGGAGGAGGAGATTTTGCACCTAGAGACCATTGTTGGCGTATTGAGACTATGGATAGGCAACAAGGAGAACGTGTGTTTTGACGACCTGAAGGATGCGGGAACGCAATTGAAAAGGGAGATCAGTGATAGACTTGTGGAATTGGGGAAGAGCTTGAATGAGGCCTGATGGTGCTGTGTGTATGTGAGTGAGTGTGTTTTATCGTTTCTTGGACGAGGAGTGGTTTTTTTGTATCGTAAGTTATAGTATGGGGTATGTCGATCTACAACTGGTGTGTATTTCGAATGGTTGATTTTATCGTGATTTTCATAGCTCGTCATGGACGGTTATCGTAGTGGCTGTTGTTGTTGTTGTTGTGGCTGTTGTGTCTGTGCGTATAAGATCTTCTGTGAGCGTTGTGTATCCAGTATCTGCAGCGACCACCACTTCTCCATCAATGAGAGACATGCGTAGTGTAGCGATGAACCTGCCATTCTTGTCATAGGTATGGCTAATGAGCTCAAGTCCTTGCTCCAAGTTCTGCTGCACCAGTTGGGAATCCTTAAAGATGCCCTTTGACAGGAAATCTTGGAAATGTAGCCCAATACGTTCAACTAGAGAGTCATGGTTTTCCTCAGTATCGATGAATAGCACACCTCCAATGTGCCTATGCTGTGCAACGAGCAGATGCTCCGAGTATTTATGCAGCTCATAATCAGACAGGTCGACCTTCCATTCTGATTCATCATCATCGACAATTTCAGCCGCCTCCTCCAGCACCTGATGGCAGGTGATATCAGTGAACGGCTCACCATGGACCGTAAGAAGAGGGTCTTGGCATAGTTGAGGTACACTCACCTGTGCCAGGTATTGACAAGTCCTGTACTCCTTGACCCATTGAATCATCACACCGTTCACCCCAGGATCACAGCCGTACATGATCTCCACAAGCCGAGGCTTCCCCGTGACATCACATATCGACCCGTTCTCCATGGTTAGCGAGAGCACAGCCGTTCCAGACTCTGATTTAGCCATGATGGGGAGGTTCGAAGCACGACCCAATGTATATATGTGCAGTTTCCCATCGATATAGTCCTGTGGTGTTCCATGGAATTGCGCAAACTCATGATTAGGACAGAAGGCATAGGTCCAGTATCCATTGAGCTGGAAGAAGCATGCATCACCTAGGGCAAGATCGATCAAGGTGGCGTAGTCTTCCAACCTGGGGGTGAGGGCACCGACGGAGTCAATCCCTTCGTCTTCATGGCCAAGAGCCGGCTCAATGTGGCATAGGAAGCTCTTGTCCTTGAGTCTGAGTGCATAAGTGTCGTTTGTGTGCTCCAGTTCGAGTTTTTGGGGTCCTGATAGGACGCCATCTGCGTACTTTACGACATGCTGTTACTGTTAGCCACCGTCGTTGGTGCAAAAGGGGGATGGACCACTCACCTTTGGCGATGCAAAGAGATCCTCAAAGACGTTGAACGTTGCTGCCAGTGCCAGTGCCGGCATTGCCAGTGCGAGCCACCGTACCATTCGGTCTGGAGTGGTGTCAAAAGTGCTGAATCTGGCAAAGAGTCGTCTCGTGGGAGGAGAGATTACGATATTTGCGCTCCATCCCAACACACAATAAACACTACACCACCCTACGCGCAATTTTGAATCATATCATAGCATTTTGAATATCTAGTCCAGGGAGGAGGCACCTGTGATGATGTCCACGAGCTCGTTGGTGATGACAGCCTGTCTGGTTCTGTTGTACAGGATGGAGTACTTGGTGATCATGTCACCGGCATTCTTGGAGGCATTGTCCATGGCGTTTCTTCTTGCAGACACTTCGGAGGCGTATCCGTCCGCAAGGGCGGCGTAGATGCCGTTGGCGAGGGAGAACTCGGAGATGGTCTCTGGCACCTTGGCGTCCTGGTCAACCTCGTACTGCGAAAGCGCTGGCGACTGCTCGATGGACTCAGCGTCAAAGATTGGGGATCTGGTTGGCTCGAAAGAGACACCAGAGACGTACTTGTTGTAGATGATCTCCACGCTGGCATACTTCTTGCCCAGCTGGTAGATCTCGTCGGCAATGAGGGCAGTCTCGTTGAACGTTGGTGCCTCCTTACCGATACCGTTGAACGCCAGGACCAGGTCACTCTGGTTGGTTCTGCTGAGCTGTGCTTTCACCTTGTCACCGACGGCTACGAGGTCCGCCTTGCCGTCGAGCTCGGCAAGTCTAAGTCTGGCAGCCTTGGCAACCTGGGAATGGATGGATCCACAGAGACCCTTGTCGGAGGAGATAACGATCAATAGCGACTGAGTTTCCTCGGTCTCAATTGGAGCGGTCTCGGCATGGCCGTAAACCTCTCTGTCCGCAGAACCGTAGACACGGGCAGATGCCATGGCACGGGCAGCCTTTCCGATTCTGGTGGAGGCGACAACCTTCATGGTGTTGGTGATCTTCTCGATGTTCTTGATGGACTTGAGACGAGTCTCAATGTCACGGAGGGTGGCATAGTTTCTGGCTGTTAGCTTTCGAGGTAAAAGGAGGGAAGCGTGTGTATGGAACCCGGGATAGTCCCCCCCTGCTGTCTCACGCAACAGGTGGAAGATCTCATGTGCCAATTGAACGCGCCGAGGGAAAGAGCTGACTCACCTTGACTGGGAAACGGCCGAGCGAGCCGCAGAGGCACCGTATCTGGAGAACATCTCGAGGTTGTTTCTTGTGCTTGAGGGCGTGTTGTTGTCAAGGGGGTGTGTGGGCCCCCGGTGGGTTTTTTTCAACGACTTTCGCAGCGGCGGAATTTGGTTGGCTGGAGAGGTTTCGGTGCGGGCACGACGCTCAAGGACGGGGGGTTGCGGGTTGCGGGTTCGACCCTCGTGGTCTACGTTTGTTTTAACAGAACTAGACGAAAAGAGAGAGAGAGAGACATGTATTGCAACATATCACTGTCTGTAGTACTGCGGCTGCACAAAAGGCTGCTTCGCAACGACACCCTCCCTCAGTTTGTTGCGGATCTTAACGAGCACCTCCGTCCCAGACTTGTGGTAGCCTCTATCCACGTACGCCTGGCCAATGTTCCAACGGCCTTCCATCGAAGGCGAGGCACTCCCACTGGTGACTTTACCAATGAGCTTTTCTGGCTGTGCCTTGTCGTAGATCTCGCATCCCTCACGCGCCGCTGGACCTTTGAGCTTGAATCCCACTCTCTGTTGCTTGACAAGCGATCTATCAGCCAGCTGTGCCAGAATTTTGGAAGAACCGTTGAATCCAGCGTTGCCCTCTCTTCTGGACTTGGATATGACCCAGGAGAGAGACGCTTCCACTGGCGTCGTTTCATCGTTGAGATCATGGCCATATAAACACATACCAGCCTCAAGTCTCAGCGAGTCTCTTGCAGCAAGACCCACGGGTTTGAGCTCTGGATCCTCCAAGAGAGCCTTTGCCAATTCTTCGGCAACCTCGTTTGGGATGGAGATCTCAAACCCATCCTCTCCGGTGTATCCACCTCTGGCCAGATGCAACTCCGCATTGTTGAAGGCTGGGACGTTGATATACTTGGAGTTTCCAAAGTAGATCTTGGAAAGATCTGTGTTGGTGAACTTCTGTAGAACCTTGTGAGCACTTGGACCCTGTATCGCCAACAACGTGGTGTCCACATGCTCAAACTTCACGTCAAACCCTTCGCTAAACTCTTCGAAAAACTTTTGGTCTTTCTCCCGTGTGCCAGCGTTGGTGACTATGTAAAAGTGCTGGTCATCATCGTGCTTGGTGACGATAGTATCATCTACGATACCACCCTTGGTGTTGAGCAACACCGTGAGCTGGTTATGCCATGGCTTGAGTTGCTTAAAGTCCGTTGGGGTGATGGACTCGAGGAATGGAATCACGTCAGACCCGGCAATCTTCTGCTGAAGCATGTGGGAAACGTCAAAGAGACCGGCATGTTTGCGAGTCCACAGGTGTGATTCGATGTGGGTCTGCCCTTTGTATAGGATGGGCATCGCGTAGCCGGCAAACTCCACCATGTCGGCGCCCAGAGAGGTATGCAGCCCATACAGGGGGGTCTTGAGCAGGGGAGAGGCAGTGGAGTATGAGCGTCTGAGCATCGTTTATGTGGTATTCTACCAGCGAGGGAGGTGGGATGGTGATGATGATTATCGAACTCCCTTTTATACGGTGGCGAGCCGAGTCACAAAAGATGGCACCTCCGACGAGCGGAGTCAGATAACACACAAAAAACCAATTATAGTCTCTCTAATGCCCTCTGGAGCGCTGGTGCCACCTGTTTCCTGCTGGCAGCGGTGTTCAACTGGCTGTACGCAAAGCTGTTGAGGGGCTGTAGTTCTAGCTCCGTTTGGAGGGATTTTTCAAGCGCAAGCTCCACGATGATGCGGTTGGCTTCGGTCGAGGTTACAAACCCAATCTCTCTTTTGAAACCATCGTGATGGAACGAGGTCATCACCACAAGGATGTCCAATTTATGGTCCTTGAGATAGTGTTGAAGCTCCCTTTCCAGGCTGTACTCCCTTTCCAGCCAACTAAACGGCTTGACAACGGAGCTGATCCCGACAAGTTTCGGGACTTCATCGCTGCCCACTCCACAATGGAACAACTTGTAGTCCTTCGCCAGAACCTGCTCTGCTGTGAGTCCGCTGATATCGAACTTGGCCTGCTGGATTTGGTCAAACCACTGAGTCGTCAAGTGTTGGTCAAGGTACTCCCCATATCGTTTGGAGACTTCAACATCAACTTCTTCCACTCGTGAAGCCATGTTCCCCGTGTCAATCACCAGAGGAGCCAGCAGAAGCTTGACAACGTCCTTATCAAGCTGTATGCCCTTTCCCAGCCAGTACTGCGCGACAAGACTAGAACAGCTTCCTGCAGTCTGAACAACTCGAGGCTGAACTCCAAGGAAGAGCTTTTCATCGTGATGGTGGTCGATGATACCAACAACGGGGAACTTTGACATCTGGCCCACAGGTTTATTATGGTCAACAAGGATTATCCCCTCAGGATGTAGCCCGGATAGATCTTCAGAGTAGAGCAGTCTGTCCTTGTTGATCTGGAGGTCATCCAGAGCCAGTATGACATCCTTCCGCGAGTTCAGCTCGCTCCTGGTGAAGCTGAGCAAGGGCAGCACACGCTCATGCGCAAGATGGGCAAAGTACGCATACGCTATTGAGGACACCACGGAGTCCAGGTCACCCGATTGGTTGCCCGTGACGATCCTATACGGTGGCTTCACCTCTTTCAGAGTGGTGATAAACTGGTTTAGCTTCATCACTTTTAGGTGCTAAAACTGGTGTGTATATAACTCCATCACGTTACAATTTTCCAGCCTTGAAACACTCCATTAAACACCCACTAAACCCAAATGATCTTGCCAACAGCACATCTCTTCTCCTGGGCCTTTGTGTGAGTTTGCTCTGCTGCTTCAACAGCTTCGCTCCGTACTGACCATCCATCACAGCTGGGGAGGGTCTGGGTACTACTCCTACGTTGCGTCGCCAATCGCATTCAAGACGCTTCCGCGTAAGGAGTTTGGCCAGCTCCAGAACAAGGTGTTTCCGCACTTCTTCCTGGCACAGACACTTGCACCGCTGGTGATCGGCCTCACTGCGCCCTATGTGCTCACCACTGGTGCTCTGTGGGCTCTTGGAGCGGCAATTGTCGGTGGCGGTGCCAATAGGTTCTGGCTACTACCAGTAACCAGGGGATTGAAGGAGCAAAGAATGGAACTGGAGGCACAGGGCCAAGGTGAAACGGATGAGTGCAAGGCCATCACCCAAAAGTTTGGTAAACTACACGCGGTGTCGCTTGGGTTCAATCTGGTCAACTTTGTCTCATTGACCTCTTATGGGTTCATCCTTGTCCGAGGCCTAGTGCGTTACGTCCCGAAATGAGCCCTTCTTTTCATCTCCATATAACTAAGTACAATACAACATCAACATGAGGAGAGGGGGAAAAAACCCCGTTATCTATGTACAGAAGCGATCTATGTACATAATATCTTACTCGTTCTCCTCCAGTGCCTCCTGCGCAAGCTCCTGGTCGCCCAAGAACGAGGCAATGCTCAATGGAGGCTGCAGCGCCATCATCATGATCACGTACTCGTAGATGTGTGGTGGCACGGACTTCTGGTACACGTTGAGGATGTCCGTTGGGTTCGGATACACCGAGAGCGCCCTGTAGAAGGCCAGTGCGGACTGCACCTCCTGGCCTGGCACGACCGAGAGCTGTTCCGCCACGGTGACCTGCTTCATGAAGTACTCCTCCTTCTTGGCCGCGTCCGTTGGGATCGGCTCCTCCGCCAGCGAGCGCGTCAGCACCTGCTGGATGACTTCGACCTGGGCGGTCTTGGCCTGCGACTGCTGCGTCTCCTTCTCCTTCAAGTGGTGCTCGTTGTTCTTTCTGATGCGTCTTCTAAACTCCTTGTTGTTTCTGCGGGAGTAGTCGAAGTAGACGGCGTACGCGAGGGCAGCGGCACCGACGACAGCAGAGACAGCAGAGACAGCAGAGACCTTCGACATGCTGGCTGCTCTTGTGTATGGAGTTGTAGTTGTAGCGTTGCTGGAGTTTTTTTGTCCGTTTTGTACGGGGATTTTCTCTCGAAGGCCCTTCGCCCGTTTTCGCCGCGCCCGCGTTCGCTGGCGGTACGGGTGTGAGAGAGAAGAAGAAAAGGAAAAAAAACAGTTTTACTGAGGATGCGAGATGCGATGCTATCAGATAAAAGTTCAATGGCCAAGAGGACACAGCTGAGATCGAAAGTGGCGCGTGGCAGCAGCGCTAGCGTAAACAAACAGGGCGCAGAGGGGCTCCCCGAGGACCCACAGGCGTTCCTCCATGCGTACAAGGATACAAAGCAGCAGAAGATGGCCAGCAGGCACCAGGGGCTGCTTTCCAAGCTATCCTCGCCAGCGATCTCCAAGTCGTCTGCTAGAAGACAGAAGCGCAAGGAGAAGAACGACCTTAAGCCAAAGATGCACGACCTGCTGGACTCGCTCGATGCCGAAACCGTCAACGTTGTGGAGAAGCCCGTGTTCATCGAGACGAAGAAGAAGAACAAGGCACACGAGCCGAGCACGAGAACGAAAAAGGGGCTGCATAAGGTGGAGGGGCAAGAAAGAGCCAGATTTGGCGCAATTCTGAGGGACCAGAGCTTTAAGAAGTCCCCCTTCGAGGCCCTTAGAGAGAGCATAGCATTAAGGCTGCAAGAGGAGAAGAAATGAATAATGATAACAGGTCTATTACTAGTTGTATTTCCTGTTTCTATGTAGTCTAAGCCCAGTAGCACTCAACAAGCCGATTCAGCCCGAATAGTTCGGTTTGGTGACACTCCACTTGTTCTCCAGCATGTATGGAAGTATCCCAATACGCACACCGTGGAAAAGGATCTGGTACGTCGTCTCGAAAAGCGGGAACTCCTCCTCAAACCCTTTGTTCTTGATCAATTCATGGATCTCCTTCGCTGTGATCAGACCCTGTGCGCTCTGGCCATTGAGAAGCTCCTTCTCAACCTCCTCTGCGCTTCTCCCCGTCTCAGCCATCGCCTTGGCAAGCTTGAAGTTTCGACCACCGGTACAGGTTGTGAACAGATCAGCAACACCGGCACTCTCCTCGGTGAAGGAGCTCACTTTGCAATCGGGGAAGAACTTCTGGCCAAACTTGATCATCTCAAGCAATCCACGGCGTAATATGGCAGCCTTGGCGTTATCACCCCATTGGAGTCCTTCTACAAATCCAACGCTGATGGCAACAATGTTCTTCAGGGCACCGGCGCATGAGATTCCCGCAATGTCGTCAATGATATGGACGTGGAAATATGGCCGATGGAACAAGGTATACAGCACAGTCGGGTCAACATCCCCTGGTTGGTAGTCCGCTGGCAATGGGTATACCACGGTGGTCTCGCTGAATCGTTGTTCAGCAACCTCCTGTGCCAGGTTGGCACCGGCAAGAACTCCACAATGGATTCCCAAAGTCTTCTGGATGATGTCTGGCAGCAACTCAACGCCATCCTTCGTCACTCTAAGGCCCTTGAGACAAGAGATGGCACGTGCACCGGGCTCAATGTTTCCCTTCAGCTGTGACAGGATACCCTCGAGGTGTTGATGAGGCACGTTGAAGATCAGGATGTTGGCCTCCTTAACAGTCGCCAACAGATCCGGGACTGCAACGATGTTGTCGGGCAGGTCGATCCCAGGGAGATACTTCTTGTTCACATGGTCTCTGTTGATGATAGCGGACAGGTCTTCGCCATCCACCTGTTCTTCGTAAACCCACATCCGCACTGCCCTCTCGAACAGCAGGGGGTTCTCCCTCGTGTTCTCTGCAATCACCTTGGCCACGGTGGTGCCCCAATTACCCGAGCCGATAACGGACACCACGAACGGGGGCTTCTCGATGGATGAGTATGAGATTGAATGGTGAATCGGCATTGTGTGTTTGATGGGAAAGGGTGGAAATGCAGGGGTTGTTGGGAAATGCAGCCACAATCTCTGCTTTTGTACAAATCCATGCAAGGAAGGAACGCAACATCAAGAGATGCGCTTTTTAGTCATCAACAGATGCCCCGAATTTTATTTTCTGACCACCTAATAACATCATACGAGAACCATCGACAGTGACTCATGAGGTCACTCACTCCTTCTTTGTCGCCTTATTGGACCCCTTCACCGGTGACTTGCGGGAACTTGTCCCATTGGTCTCCCGCACGATGATCCATTTGAGTACCACCACACCACATTTCGCAAGTTGATAGGTCACGAACACCAGCGCAAGGAACAAAATGCCAAGGATCAACAGCTCATTTTCATAGATGACGTCCTTGTCGAGGAACTTGGAGGCCTGGAACATTGTTTGGTTCAGCAGCCCGGTTCTCTTCTCAGGAAAGGGTCTCTCCACGTCCGGGGCCTTGTTATTCCGCTCAAACTCCATCGACCGCGACGCATCCTTGGTAATGTCGGGGAAGATCTCCATCCTGGCCCATCTTCTTTCGTTGTTCAAGTTCAGCAGCCCCGTCTCCGTTGATGTGTACACCATTTGATGGTACGGTGTTGGTAGTTTCCTCAACGTCTTTCTCAAAGCCAAATCTGTAGCTGTTAGTAAAACACCCCCTTTGCTGTAATCTCTTAGAATAACTCACCAGAATCCATGAGCGCCTCACGGCGTAACTCAGGATCGTTGGGCAATTGCGGGAGATCAATTCTAATCACACGCTTCTTGCTATCGATGTATGTCCCAACTTCCTCCAAGCCTTGCAGTTCGATCAACTCTCCACCGCATTTCTTCAGGGAATACTTTGCCAATCCGTCCAAATCCACTGGATTCGACATCCGGGGCACAACACCAAGGGTAGAGCTCATGAAGCAATACGTGCGAAGCACCGTGAATGGCTCCAGATCTTGAAGATCGCTCAAAGTCAAGCCTGGTTGATTCACCAAGACGATGGCGTCCGCTGTGCATGGATCAATCATCCTCTTTGTCACCTCCAACACGCGTTCTTGAGGCATCTCGAGATGGTTGTACTGCCTCACGTATTGCTGGATCTTGGGCACACTGTATCAGTTAGTTAAGAGCATCGTGGAGTCTTGGTGAAAGTTGATACATACAGCTTCTGTGAGTACATCACCAGCGGCACCGATGCCAGCGCATGTGTTAACAACAGGGCAAGTAAAAGAAGACGCATCGGGACAGTTGGGCTGATATTTGAATACTTATAAGATCAAGCTGCCGATAATAATTAGGATCTGAAGTGCTATCGGCGACAGTTCTGATGGCACCTGCTTAGTTAACACGGCCAGTTAGAGATGCCAGCTGATATTCAATGTATATATGTATTTGAGATCAAGATCCGTACGCCATCACAATTACCGCGCCGCTGAGTGTTCATCTCACGTGACCAATCACGTGACCGTTCAAGAAAGGTCCAAAAGAAAACGACCTCGGCCAGGGTTGAACTGGCGATCTCACGATTAACAGTCGTGCGCCTTAACCAACTTGGCCACGAAGTCTCTTCGAAACACCAAATTTGAGCTGTTTGCTAGCATGTCAGGAGAAACCATAGCCAAAACACCTAAACGATCCAGAAGGATTCTGTAATTTGGCAAAGTGGTTACCACCCGCCCCGGCAAAGAGTTCCGGGTTCGAATCCCCACCAAAGGGCATTTATTTGTCCAGAGAAACAGGAGGGTTTTTCCCACATAATGGGTTCCCTCCTCAAGAAGCTTCTTGATATCACAGGAAGAACCCTGGACCCACACAACTAGAGGGGTTTACAGAGACGAGGGAAGACAAGTCGAAGGGCAATGCAACTACTGCCGCATTAGACTGCTGCCTGAGGGCCCGGTGCATGAGGATTTGAAAGTGCTGCCACATGGAGAACCTGGAGAATTGCCCAACCTGACAATTGTAATAAACCTAGAGGGAAAGAGTCTTCAGAGAGTGTCCTACAAAGTGAATCAGGCGATACAGAAGGGTGTATATAACTACTCGTGTATTGATATAATAAAATATGATTAAATCTGAAAAAAAAAAAAAAAAATAAGATTGAACAAGACCAAATCGAAGCTCATCTCGCTTGCCAATACCACCGAGGACTATGAGGCATCGCTACAACAATACCAATGCCTCGAGACAGAGCTGATGCCCAGAGAGACAAACATGAAAATGCTAGGCATAATGACCAGAAAAGAAGACTGGACTGCCCTACTCAATAGAGTGAAAAAGGGAATTTGGTACCCGATGATCAGCGACTTACCACTAGAAACACGGTGCTTAGGATTGAGTATCTATGTTCTCTCCATCATCTACTTCAGAGACCCATTCGAACCCTTGAAGTCCAGTCAACTGAGCAAAGTGAGAGAAGACCTGGACAAAAAGCTCCATGGGGTGTCATACAAAAACCTCATCCGTCCGAAGCAACACGGAGGCTTTGGCCTTATGGATCTGGACACGCAGTTGCATGGGCACAGAGGCAAAATGATCTACTCCATGATCGAAGAAGGGAATTTCGTCAGCCAATGGCAACTAAGGGACCGGTTACAGTTCTATTGTCTGCAGCTGACTTACGTTCTGAAACTGCATCCACAGCAGAGCCAAATAGTAACCACCGAAGAAGGCGGCCGGCAGTCAGAGACCCCAACATGGAATAATTCCGGTCCACTGGAGCGCACATCAGCCAAGGTTTCTCCTGTGGTTAGAGGCTTTGCCGGACTAAACTGTCAATACACCAGGATAGGAAATGGCCCAGGCCCACTATATCAGGGCTTCCCGTGGGCACAGCTAATTGACGGCACGTTCAGAAACTACTTCAACAAACTCTCACCGAGAAGTTTTGCTAAAAG